>VKHH01007358.1:0-11151 GCA_015144975.1 Epipyxis sp. PR26KG | reverse complement strand
ATAATAATAATAATAATAATAATAATAATAATAATAATAATAATAATAATAACAATAATAATAATAATAATAACAATTATGATAATAATAATAATAATTATTATTATTATAATAGTAATAATAATAATAGTAATAATAATAATAATAACAATAATAATAATAACAATAATGATAATAATAATAATAATAATAATAACAATAATAATAATAATAATAACAATTATGATAATAATTATAATAGTAATAATAATAATAGTAATAATAAAAGCAGGAAAAAAATGAAACTTAAGGAAAACAAGCCAATGAAATCACTTATTGTGCAACAAGCAATTGCACAATTACAATCCACTTCTCAACATCTTCCCCTTAGAATACAACCTTCAAATAGCTCATCTTCGAGTACTATTATAAGAAAAACTCCGAAAAAACGAAATCATCATATCATTTAAACAGACTAAGTCACAGTATCATCTACCTTATAACCTTATATTATTACTGGTATATATTTTGTAATTATTTTTTAAAAATTATAGTTGTCTTAATAACTTAATTAACATTTAAAACTTAATATCAAAATCCTATTTGTACTTTTTTTTTCTCATTTTATTTTGATAATTAATTTATTATTTTATTTTCTGAAAAATAATAAATTATCATTTTATTTTCTTTATCAACTTAAAGCAGAAAATATATTATGAAGGATATATTATGTGTGAGGGGGTTACAATATGGACTTTATATCCGTTAATGATTTAATGATTTTATTGAAAGTGTTAATAAATAATAACAAATTAAAAAAATCTTATTTTCAAAAAAATGAAATGAATTCAATAATTTAAAAAAAAAATTAAGTTATTATTTTAAAATATTTTAATAATAATTCCCAGGTTGATTTTGTTTGTTTTTATTGTATGGTAATGATTGAGGAGGAATATTATTTGGATTGTGTGTTGCGTAAGGAGGATAATTATTCATATTTTCATTTGTAGTAGAAGGGGGTTGCGTAGAAGAGCGAGTTGCCTAAATAAAATTATTATGAAAATAAGCAATTATTAAATATATAAATAATAATGAGCCATATAAAAATGTTTGTTATTATAATAATAATACTTAACACATCATTATTACAAAATTTAAATATGATAGATTAATGGATGATTTCCGTTTTCAGCATACTAAAGAGAAAAATATATAATAGTTCGAGTACATGAGCAAGAGCAGATGATTGCTTTACATTATTTTAGTCGAAGTATCTATCTCAAATCAACTCATACATCATTAGATATTAGATGCACTGTAACTATTTGAATATAAAATAATATTATCATAATAATAATATATAATTACCTGTTGAAGTAATGCTGGTATGTCATGTGTTAATACTTTATCCATTTCATAAACTAAGTTCTTATCAAGTCTCTTGAAATCAGAGATATCTTTGATCTATCACAAATAATACAATAATATCAACGTAATTTATTATTATTATTATTATTATTGTTATTATTATTATTATTATTATTGTTATTATTATTATTGCTATTATTATTGTTATTATTATTATTCCTAACAAATAAAAATTCATACAACATAAGTGTAATAATTGCTAAAATATTTAAAATAACACATTAAAAAACAATTTAAGAATGATTTAAATAAATAATAATATTATTAGTAATTATTATAACCTCTCGTAACATCTTCCGATACTGATCAACATTAGGAAAATCTCCTAATGGTAAATTGTACCGTCTTGCACAAGCTATGAATTCTCTGTAATAGAAATATAATTAGATTCTTAGATATTAACATTTGATAAATACTTAACATTCATAAGATAATTAAGATAACTTTGACTTTGTAAAAACTAATCAAACAAAAAGCATTCAAAACAAAACTGAAAAATTAAAAATCTTAGAAGGACACATTTGCAATAATCATCATTTTCGATGATAATCATTGCCCGAGGATTGGATTCCTTATTATTAAAGTAATATTATTTACTACCTATCCAATCTATCTAATAATTTCTTTTGTTTCTCTGATTTTCCTATCATATAAGGCATCTGCTTCTTGAGGTAATGAATAATGTAAGCATGTACCTACATCACATAAAAGATCTTAATAGATAGAAGAAAATAATTTCACAAATAGAAATTGTTATTATAATCATTATTATTATCATTATTATTATAATTATTATAATTATTATTATTATCATTATTATTATTGTTATTATTATTATTATTATTATTATTATTATTATTATTATTATTATTGTTATTATTATTATCATTATTGTTATTATTATTATTGTAATCATTTTTATTATTATTATTTTTATTATCATTATTATTATTATTATCATTATTGTTATTATTATTATTATTATGCTAATAATATATTATTATTACTATTATTATTATTTTTATTATCATTATTATTATTATTATTATTATTATTATTATTATTATTATCATTATTGTTATTATTATTATTATGCTAATAATATATTATTTTCGATAATACCTTAACACTTCTGGCTCTTTTCACTAGTTCATTTATTCTTCTAACTACAGCATTTTGAGGTAATGCCATCATCTCATTAATTAGATCTCGCTTTTCTTTCTCAAGCAAAACTCTAAAATATAATAAAATAATTTATCGTTTATTATCATAATAATTATTGTTTATGTACCTGTTTTCTTGTGATTTTAATGGAGCATCCCAAAAACTTCCTAAATAAACTCTACACACCTAAACACATAATAATAATAATTAAAACAATAATAATAATTCTTGAATTAATTAATTCATTTATTAACATAAGAACCAATAAACTAAAACGATAATAATTATTTTCTACAAATTAATCATATCTACTAAAGCATATTTAAAAATTATCGATAAAATAATAAGAAATAATCGAGAACCCCCCCCCCAAAACGGACAACACAAAAACTTCAAATGAATATTATTTTTATCTCACACAAAGTTTATTCTTTTGATCTATATCATCATTTACAATCATTTGTTTGCATTGATTATTATTATTTTATTATAATCAATACTTACTTCTGGAGTTTGAACAACTTTTCCAAGTGACCACATTAAAGCTCCATAAACTCTTAATAAAGCTTGAGCATCAATCGTATCTGCTTTATTTAATAAAACTCTAAACATTATAAGTTATAATCATTAAAATCATTATCATAATATGAATATAATATTAATAATATAGTTTATAGTAAATATAATAATATTTTTATCAGAATTAGTTTTTCGATTCTTATTAATTAAGATACTTAAAAGAATTGCAACTTTATAAAAATAAGCATAATAATATTAAAAACAAACAAAATGCTTTATGTTAATATTTTACCTGATTTTATCATTATGAACTTTAAGTACATCCAAGACAGTCTAATAAATGAAAACACAAACAAAAATATTATTTTATCTAATTTTTTTTCGCATTGAATTTATCCATTATTTCATCATTTGATACCTTTAATTCATCTGATATATCTAATTTATGAGCATCAAACATGATTATTATCATATCAGCTCGTTCTGCAAACCATTTGATTACCTCTATTATTAGAATTATTTATAAATTATGATAAAATTATTTTTTATATTTTTTAAGTATAATAATTATTATCCTATGCTATATAATAATAATATATGATTTATACTATACCACTAAAATCATAATCTCTTCCGATTCTTTGTTTTTCTCCAGCTAATACACCTGGTGTGTCAACTATTGTTATGTTACGAAGAATAGAAGCAGCAACCTATTATATTATAATAAATAAATAATATTATAAGATATGATCCATCATAATATGAAAATATTATAATAAAAATTATTTGCATTTTGTTCAGAATTCAAAAATAAATCACAAATGATAAGAAATATTATAGAAAATGATAAAATATATTATAAAACATATTAAATATGTTATTATGATAATAATAAAGGATATGAGAGGACATAATATCATATGAAATATGTTAATTATGATTATCATAACAATTATAAACAAGAGTTGGTAACCATCGGAAGCTAACCTTGTAAGTTTTGAGTGACATGTAATAATCGATAATAATAATAATAATAATACAAATTAATATAATTAATTATTCTAAAAAGAAATTATCTAAAAATAATTATCAAAAAAGTATAATACTAATAATTTAACCTCTGCGCCTTCAAATTTTGTTAAAAAATTGTTTCCAAATGTGCTCAATCCTCTGAAAGGTTTATCAGCTTGCATGACAAGCGCATGACCAGGTATCTGTCTACCATTCAATTGACCATCTGTTGTATGCATTATAGCAGTAAACCTAATAATAATAAAATAATAAATTTTTTATTAATTAGCTTTCTAATGATTACAGTTCATCAATAATTCATCATTTATTAAATAATAATATTTTCATACTAATAATAATAACATAATTTAGTATCACCTATCAGTGGTTGGTTCAGGTCCGATTCTTTGCCCTGGAAAATCTTGTCTTTAAATAATTATTTTTTAATCAAAATAAATATTAATAATAAAATTATAATATAAAATTTGAAACTTACTTTACTAAACTACGAATGAATGATGTTTTGCCTACTGAATACTATAATAATAAAAATTACATAATTTATTATTATTATATATTAATAATATAATATTAATGATCTGGGTAATAAAAATATAGTATTAAAATTTTATAATATTAATAATAATATAATAAACCTGTCCTAATATCAAAACCATTGGTTTAGCATCGAAATCACTTGGTCCTAATGGTGGTGATGAAAAATGAGAATATTTTGATGCCATTTCCAATGGTAAAACCTAATAATAATAATAATAATAATAATAAAAATAATAATCCATTATTTAATAACCAATTAATTTATATTTTATAAATATAATATTATAAACCTTTTTCCGATAAAGTCGTTTTAATCCTTCAAAAATTAAGTCTTTATCAACTTGTGAAAGATCTTCACCATAGAAATAGCCAGGAGGGTCGCTACTACTATTATTATTGTTATTGCTACTATCATAATTATTACTATTTAAATTATAATCAGCATTTTGTTGATCATAATTATTATAATAGTTATTATGAATATTACTATTTATTGGGCTATTCGTTTGTATTATTGGTTCATTTGCAACAGATTTCATCTGTTGTGGTAAAGGTTGTTTTCTAACCCATCTATTATTTTTTGGATTGTTCTCATTAATATTATCTGGTAAATGATTTTGATTATTGGATGTATCTGATCCTAATTGATTTATTTTTGATTGAAATTTTGAATTATTAATACCAAATTGAACTGATGGATTTGATCCTTATAGTAACAATAAACAAGAAAATTATATTGATTTTAATTATTAAACTATGGATTATCATAATCCACTCACCTATTGGTTCTCTGATATTACCTTCAACAAAATCATTTTTCTCATCCTGTTCATAATGAAAAATGGAAATTACCATAATCTATCTATTTTATTAGTAAAATCAATACCTGATTATTAGAATGTATATTATGTGCTTTAAAATTGTTATGTTGAGGAATATTACAAAGTACTTCAAATAAAGTCATGAAAATAAGAAGTGCTTTTATTTGATTTGCTGATACAAAAGCTGGCTTAAGCATTGTGCTATATAAAACGCTTAATATGAGTAAATTGATGAATATACGAATATACAGTATGGTGAATTTATAATACATTAGCAAGCATAGGAGTAAGGGTATTATTTATTGCGCTATACAATTTCATGATTTCAAGTACAGTAATTCAAGCTACTTTTGTTTTAATATATGCAAGAGGACTAAAGCTAGCTTTAAATTTCAGATTTAAAATTAATGTAGCGTATAACAGCGTAACATTTACCCAGCGTTGATGATTTTTTTTGACAATTGTATCCCGAGATCCGGAATCCAGGGTTATGGAAAAAATTTCTCCTAATTGTATATCAAATATCGGGACTATAAATTTCTAGTTCAATTTTTATATATATCTGCTGTCTGACTAACGCATATGACGGCAGACGTCAACATACGTTCATTTATTGATTCACTGCAGAAAAATACGTTGTTGACAGTTATTTTACTATTATAATTATCTGATTATATCGCATTATTTGCGTTCATAATGATTTTGCAATAGAATAGTACAGATTCAAATTGGAAACGAAATAAAATCGAGACACCACTCCAAATTCCAAATAGACTATAGACTATAGACTACATACCGTAGGCTATAACTTTTGCAATTTTCCAATTCAAATAACTTTGAAATAGGAAATGTATTCGAGTGCTCTTAGCGCGAGTGGATCAGTAGCTTCCAACAGTGAAGAGCACATAAATGAACCTATTACTTGGTCAAATGTGCTTGAAAGGGAACGCAATGTTAGTGATTATTACTTAACATCTTTACATGCGTGAATTGATCGTTTATGGTTGTAGAATAATGATTTTTATTGTGAATATGCATTGTGATAGGTTGAAGATGTTGCTGAGTGGATATGGTCTGTAGATATGGGTAATATCATCTTTTCTACCGATGACCGTATAGTAAAAGAAACTTTATTTTTACTGATGGATCGCTACGAGTTATCACCTTCGATCTGTGTCCGGTGCTTGCAGCATTTACAAGATTGTCAGGTAAATAATTTTAACTCATCAAACCATATGGTATAATGTGTTAAAAGTCTGTTATTGGTATATTTTGTGATTCTATGTTAAGTATAATATTTTCAACAGTCATGTAATTAATTTATTGTTATGATGATGAAATAGGTGTTGCTTCCTCATGGTCTACGAAATGAAGAGTTACTTTTAAATTTTCATATTCTTTTGCGTGTTTTAGTAACATATATTTCAAAAACAGATGTTGTATTACATATTTTCCAATTATTATCAATGATTGCTGATCGAGATATTATTAAAATTTATTGTAGTCGAGGAAATAATAATGATGATAATCATGGCTTTTCAGGTTCCAAATCCAGTTCAGCATCTAGATCTCACTCTGGATCCGGATATGGTGGATTTGTATCAGTAGGAGTTGCTTTAAATGATTCGTCTGATGGAGTATTAGACACTTTTCTTCGCAGCTCATCAAGTTCGAATATTGAGAAAAAACAAAAATCAAAGAAAAAATCAACATCATCATTAGAATTAATTAATGTTATTATTAAAGCACTTTATTACCATCATGAATCAATTGTACTACAACGTGCTGGAATGAAACTATTTGAAGAAATATTATTTCAAGCAGATGATAAAGATTCTATATTCATCTGTTCATCAATATTTCGATGTATTTTAGATAATTTAATTATCCATTTTATGGATTCTGCTATAATAATATCATGTATAAAAATGTTTATTATTTTTATTGAATTTATTCCAGAAAATATATTTCCTTGGATTGATCAATTAGTTAATACTATTATGAATATTATGTGTATACAAAAGTCACCAGAAATAATTGAATTATGTCTTATTTTCTTCGATAAAGTTGCATTTGATGAAAATCAATTATTAATTATTGCAAATCACAAAAGGGGTCTCTTTATTCTAAGTGATATTTTAGCAATATTTAATAATAATTCACATTTATCATCAATTTTAATTGCATTACATTTCTTATGTTATATATTAGATAATGAGCAAATAATGGCACATATTTTTTCGAAAAATTCTCGAAGAAATTATTGTGAACAATTATCAAAAGAATTAACAATAAATTATCAAAAATGTATTAAAACATTACATATTGAAATGATAGATCATACTACTGCTTATAAATCGAATTATCATAATAATAGTAATAATAATATTAATAATAATGAAGAAAATGATCAAAATAATGATAAAAATATAATCGAACCTGAACAAATTAAATATTTATCAATATTATATGAGCAAATATTATCATTATTAGATGCTTTATCAGTCCCACCTATTCGTGCAGCAGCATTTATTGTTACTGAATCAAATCATAATTTGGAAGATTTATTATCAACAGCATCAAAATTAACAATTGAGAAATTATTCACACCTAAATCATCCACAGATAACATGTCATTATCATCCTCAGGTATGATATAATATTATTATTACTATTATATTATTTTTACTTATTATTATTGCTGATAATGGTTGTTTATAATTGTTATGATAATCATAACTAACATATATCATATTATGTCCTCGCATATCCTTTATTATTATCATAATTCCATATTCAGTATATTTATAATATATTTTATCATTTTCTATAATAATTCTTATCATTTTGTGACTTATTTTAGTTTCATTTTGCTTTTTTATTTATAGGAACAAATGATTTAAATGTTGGACTCTCAAAAAATCAATCAAATAATAACAATAACAATAATAACAATAATAATAATAATAATAATAATAATAAATCTCAAAATATTTTTCTTTCAAATCATTCTCGTAAAAATAGTGGAACATTATCATATTTATCCGATGATGACGATGATGATATGAATGAAGACTTGACAATATTATCAGAGGATCAAATGTTTGAGAATTGTTCCAAGATCACTCCGAATCAAACACCCAACAAAGCGAAACGATCGAAGAATCGTGGATTAATTAATGAATCGTCTCCAATCATGTCTAGTTATTCGTTAGGAAATAATGATTTTGTGAAGGGTTTATTAGAAGAAGATGAGAAAAAAATGGAGGAAAATGAATTAAAACTTGAAGTTCCTATTCGAAAAAGTAATAATAATAATAATAATAATAATAATAATAATAATAGTCCGAAACGATTCCCAAATTTTAGTCATAATAATACTCCAGTTGGAGATCATGGACATGGAGGAAAAGCAACCATGAGTCCCTTGACAACTGAATCATTATTCGATAATAATAAGAGTAATAATTTGTTAAGCCCATCACGAGTAAAAGAAGGAATAAAAATATTCTCCAAAAGTCAAAGCTTTTTAACAAATGATATAAAAAAGAATGATTTATTAATAGACAATAATAATATTTTTGATGATAAAATCATGAATTCATCAGGTTTACCACCGAAAATAGTAACAAATCCATCGAATAATACTTTATTAAATCCAATATTACCACCACCGGCCACGTCACATCCCGCAGGTGTGATAATAAATAATAACACGACCCCTACTACGATTATAAATCATGATAATGATATAATACATGCTGAAGGTACAAAATTAAAAAATATTATACGTGATTTAGCAGCTCAATTGAAAGCAAAAACAAATGAAGCAAAAGTTTATAAAAAACAATCAAAAAAGTTAGAAACACAAGTAATCGAATCGAAATCAACACTGGAATTAACATTATCGGATATGTCATCTGTTATTATGAAGTTACATGAAGATAATGATGAGTTGAGAATGAGATTATCGGATGATTATCCTCATTTCGAACATAATAATAACAATAATAATGAGAATAATAATAATAACAACAATAATAATAATAATAATAACAATAATAATAATAATGATAATAATAATGATAATAATAATAATAACAATAACAATAATAATAATAATAATAATAATAATAATAATATTTATGAAAGATATGAGTTAAAAAATGATGATAATAATGAGAATAGGGTAAGGTTTGACAGTGGTATGAGTGGCGAGAGCTTCACCACGGATACTAGCTGTCCTAGCCACCATAATGATACTCATAATATTGAATCATTTGCTCGAAAATCGAATGAAAGTATGGATGACGATGATGAAGGCACTGTCTCAACAGCTATGCTTCGGTCATCCATCTTAGATAATAAAAATAAGAAAATTTCTCATAATAATAATAACAATAATAATAGCAAATATAAAATTCATAATAGAAATGGTTCTCAAGAAAATAATGATATTGTAAATCAATTAATGAAAGAAAATAATGATTTACGTCATAATAATAAAACATATCATGCAAAAATGAATGAATTACAACAAATAATTGATTCTTTTGTTCAAAAAGGACAATCGCCAAATAATAATAATAATAATAATAATAATGATAATAATAATAATAATACTGATAATAATAGCAATAATAATGACGATAATAATAAACGAGTCCTACGTCAGAAAATCTTGGATATATCAATGTTATCAGCTCAGAAAACATCAACTATAAATTCATTAAATAAAGAAATAAATGAATTAAAATCATTATTAAAAATGAAAAAGAATGAAATTGAAGATTATAAATCACAATTAATTACTTTAAAAGATAATATTTCTTTATCAAATTTAACAAAATCAAATTCAAGTGTTGAATATATTAAATTAATTGATGAATTAAAAGCCAAAAATATATATTTAATTGAAAAACAAAAAGAAATAAAAAATGAAATTTTAAATAAAAATAAAGAAATTATTTCATTAAATAAAACATTAATAAAACAAGATGAGAAAAATGTGAAATTATTAGCAGCAGCATTTAAAAAAAATAAAATAAAAGATGAAAATGAAAATAATGAATATAATAAATTAAAAAATGAATTTGATGAATTACAATTTAAATATAATATATTAATTCAAAATAGTATTACAAATAATAAAATTTAGTAAATGGATGAAATGATGAATGCATGTATGAATGAATGGATGAAAATAGTATAAATAATAAAATTTGATAAATGGATGAATGTATGTATGAATGAATGGATGAAAATAGTGTTATAAATAATAATAAAATTTAATAAATGCATGAAATGATGAATATATGTATGAATGAATGAATTTTTATATATACTGTATTATATATGTTATTTTATGTTGTAAATAATAGTAATTTGTTGTTTTTTTATTTTTAATTAGGATGAATTATTTAATTAAGATACTTTTCATTTTTTAATTGTTTATTAAAATAATATTTGTTTTATGATTATTAAGATAAGTAGTGAGTTAGTTATTATTGAGATTAAGACTATAATCTAATTCGATTTATTTGATAAATAATAATAATACAAATAATTTTTTTTAATATTATTATAGTAGAGAATATTATTATTATTATTGTTATTATTATTATTATTATTGTTATTATTATTATTATTATTATTATTATTATTATTATTA
>VKHH01007357.1:0-11175 GCA_015144975.1 Epipyxis sp. PR26KG | reverse complement strand
TTATTATTATTGTTATTATTATTATTGTTATTATTATTGTTATTATTATTGTTATTATTATTATTGTTATTATTATTGTTATTATTATTGATCGATGAATTAAAAGGAATTGTTACATTAACTTTCATGAGTTTGGGCAGAGGATGCAAATAAGCTAGATTAGCCATTGCAACAGCAGTTGAAGGTCGATTATCGCCGACAAATCGTGATTGAAATTCCACTTTTCTTGTTTTGAATTGTTTGATTTTTAAAGATTTACTAGAATTATTATTACTATAATTATTAGTTGTGAAATCTTGTTTGAATTTTTCCAAATGAAATTCTAATCTTTTGGGTTTCTTTCGCTTCTTTATTTCATTTTGAGTTATCTTTGGAAAGAAAACATGCTGTGCAGTTGAATCATCATTATTATTGTTATTATTATTATCATTAATATTTTTAGAGTTATTATCAATCATGTCAGCTATTTCTGATAATAGCAATGATCGATCAGTATGAGGATGTTTTTCAATTGTATTAATTACATCAGAGGTACGATTGAATGGATATAATTGATGGATAAATGGCGAATTATGATTATCAGTTCGTTGGAAATATGATTGTATTTGAAGTTGAGTTAATCTATTATAGTAATTAATTAATTAATTAATAAACAAAACAATTAATGAAGATGTGAATGAAAACGAAGAAAGATTTATTACTATTCATAGCGTCATTCAATTCATCAACTTAAATAATTATTTGTGAGATATAACACATACATCTTATACCTAAAAATATGTATTGTCAGAATACATACAAAGTTTTTATGGTAATATTTATTACATTTTATTGATAAGAAATAATTGTAATTCCTAATATCATTCAATTTTTATTAATGAATTGAATGACAAAAAAGAGAAATTGGATTTGTAATGATTTCGATCATTCCTAATTATTCGTAAAGACCTATCATGATCGTTATCGTGATAATGATGATATTTCTAACAAGATTTAGCTAAGATTTTTTTTTTGAAGTCAATCAAAATGTTACGTGCAATTATTATTTATAAAAATAATTGTTACCTACACTTCTCTCGAGATGAATGAGATAATAGCTGCTCTGCTCCGTATATTGCCATTTGACCGATAAATCCTATCGAATCTATTGATTTCCTTCTTTTATTAGTTGCAAGCGATTCCTCTAGTCTCTCATCTTCACTTACTTCGTCACTATTATTATCATAATCATATGAAATATTATCATCATTCTGAGTTTGCTTAGTTTTCGAACGATTTGAATTTCTCTTTCCTATGATTATGATTATAAGTTAGAATAAATACTTATCAAAATATATTTTATTTATAGTTCAATATTAATTGTATTGATGGTTATGTACCATATAATCATAAGAAAATAAAACACATCATTCAGTAAAAATTTATATCCAATCTCATAGACCTAATCAATTATGAAGCATACCAGGAATGTTTACCTGTACTAGCTGAATTAGCTGTGTCGGAATGAAAGCCAGTAAAAACAATTTCTGCCTTTCTTTTTACTGGAAAAATGTCTGTTCTAGCTAATAAAAAATTTAGCACATCAGACGAATCATTTTCTCGACATCTCAATGCAGCAATGGTATGCATACTAGCATCTGTATTGATATCACGATGTATATCATTCAATGAATATCGAGCACCTGAACCTATTGGGGGCTTACTCATTCTATTATAAATATTATTCAAATAAGCATTCGATAGGTCAGGTGAAACCGCATTTAATAGAGATGAATCAAGGTTTGAATAATAATAACACAGTCGTTGCAATAGCAACTCATTCATCCAAGGGCAAGACATCTGATTGACAAATCTTGAGTCAACCAATGGAACCAAATCGACAGCTAAAGGCAAGGGTGCAAATGATCTTGCACACGGAGTAGATAATTTATATAATGCATCATGTGTTTCCACAGTTCCTCCCGCACTTGTCACAAAATATTTATTTTTCGGAAATAACAGCAAGTCGATAAATTTTCTACCATTCGAAGAAATCAAATTTTCATTGCTATTATGATCATTGTTATCATTATTACTATTACTACTATTTATATAATTATCACTATTATAGTTATTATTGTCATGTAAAAGCTTTACATAATCAGTGGAAATCGTTTCAAAAGAAAATGAATTCAATTCTTGAAAAGAAATGATAGAATCAATATTATTTGTAGAAGTCGCGATTGTAAATATTTTATTTTTTGATACATCGAATGGCTCATATTGATTGTGACTATTGATGATGGGTCGTAGTAATGCTTCAATCTCTAATTGAATAGATCCTCCGCTATTAACTTTTGGTAAATATTCACTGGACACATGTGATCCGAATGAAGAATGAATATTATTATAGGAGTAGATCTGATCATATGCATTGACTACTACCTATTATCAGTATCATTGATGATGAATTAATCATCATCAAAAGTTAAAACTATCGTAAAATATGATCATTTTCTTTCATAATAGAATAATATCATAAGTTAAGCAAGAATATAGAATATAGATCATGCAACGGGATAGAATATAAATATAAACTATAATAATAAACTGTTAATAAAATTTCTGCTTATATTTTATAAAAGTATTACCTCGAAAATTAATTTCATTATTATTTTTCGTTCATTTCCATTCGATAGATATATTATTTGGTTGCTGAATTGCGATAAATCCAACAAGTGCAAATCTATTATTTTATCTCTATTGCATAAAAATGAAAAGTCAAGAGAACAAAAAATAAATTTCAAGAAGATATGATATAATAATTCCTCACCCAAGACTTTGAAGAAGTAATACTTTTTTTGCATCGTCGATTATCACTTCATTTTCAGCACACTTGTCATTGGAGCACTTGAATTCAACCTCTATCACAAAGAATATAATTACAGTATGCTCCAATGTAAGAAATATTAACGTAGGTTATTCATAACCACGAAAGATTAAGTTATTATCATTCTTTCCCAAGATTTAACAACACAACATATAATGGAAGAGAGAAATTCAACATCTACCACGCAAACACAAAAAAAATCGTGAATAATCATCATTAAGGCATTGTAATACACTAAAACTCGTAAATGGATAGATGTTGGTGATATGACTAAGCATAATTAGCGATCGATACTCACCGAATGGAAATAATAGTACTGAATTTCGACGGGGAGTATTAACTTTGCGAGCGCTAACCTTCCTTCCGACGAAAATTACAGTTGGAAGTTTAAGTTTCATTTAATTGGTACGATATATCACCAATTTCCAAAAGACATCATGAAACATGAAACACGAAACATCCACTTTCAAACCTTACCAACTATCCAACTATGGTTTGGTAAATGTTGATGCCGCAAATCGTTAATAACAGAGTAATGAATAATGAATAATAATTTGATTCCACTTGAACGTAAATAATTAATTAATTTTAATAAATTAATGAGCAAATAATAAGGTAATTCCACGATGGGTGGGGGGTAAAAAGCTCCCTTTTTACAATCATTGAGTTTTTGAAATAAACTGAGAAATAATCAGTGTTATTACATTAAAACTAATATTAAGCAAAACGATGATAAATAAAATTGGTTGGAAAGCCCCCTTTACTACCACTTTTAAAAGAAGAAGAAGAAGAAGAAGAAGAAGAAGAAGAAGAAGAAGTGATGAAGTGGTGCGGATTTTGGATCCCATATCCGCATATTATATAAAACACCGAAGAACCAAGCTCTAGTCACTAAATTAGTGAGCTATTATTGTACACATACTCTAAACACAACAATTTTTTCCTACAAACAATCTAAAATAATACAATTTCCGTACTCCACTGTTACACTGTCTGGAAGATATTTTTAATTTTAATTAATAATCTTACAGTATATATTTCTATCAAACTGATCAACCAACGCTTCGATAACCAACGCCAAAAAGTATGAAGGATTTGCAAATAGATGAAAATTATGAGAATTCTCCTTTATCGGAGTGGGAAAACAGTAACAGTTTTTCAAAATGGACATTTAGCGTAGCTAATCCAATGCTGAACATAGGAAGTAGTAGCGTATTGCAATATGATAATTTAATGAAAATACCAAGTAGGGATTATTCTGTCAAACAGTTAAGATTATTGAAATATTACTATAAACATAGTAAAGGATACTTCTTCTTACCCAGATTGCTAATTGCACTATTACGATGTTCTATAGACCATTGGATGATAGTTAATTTACTTTCACTCATTGAAGCTGCAACACAAATTATATTACCTATTATTTTGATTTATCTTTTACGTTCATTGAGTGACGAAAATGCAACCTATAAGCAGTTTATGTGGGCAGGAATAATGAGTGGAATTGGCATATTACAAACAATTATCCACCACGTCAATTTTTTCTTCTCCATGAGAATGGGTTGGAATTGGAAAACGTCTTGTACAGCATTCATCCACGATAGACTATTTTCTCTTAACTCAAATACTTTGCAGTCTTCTGGAACTGGGACAGGAAAGTTAGTCAATATGATATCTAATGATGTAGCAAGATTTGAAGAATTTGCAGTGGTAAGTTATCACCATTTAATATATTAAATATTGAAGTTGTGATATATAGCGACGAATTTTAGTGATTTTTCAAACATATTTATTCATTATAGTTTGGTGGATTCTTTTATATATCCATGCTTCAGTTAATAGCAGTTTTGGTGATTCTCTCATTTATTCTTGACTTTCCATCTGCTATAGCAGGAGTTGGTAGCACCTTATTTTTTATTCCTTTTATGCTTTATTTTGCAACACTTTTTTCTCAATACCGAACTCGCACTGCTATCGCAACAGATCAAAGAGTAAGGCATATAAGTGAAGTTATTGATGGGATTGCTTCTGTGAAATCATTTGCATGGGAAGTCCCATTCTTTCACCTTATTCGCTCCCTCAGAGTCAACGAAAAGGGTAATATAAGTAAATCTCAAGTTTTGCGAGCAATTAATCAGGGTTTGCAATATGCTTCACCAGCAATGGCTTCATTTGCAACTTTTGCAGTATATTGGGGCCAAGGAAAAACCCTTACAATTCCAATTATTTTCGCCACTCTATCACTCTTACAATCTTTGAAAATGAGTGTGGGTCGTATGTGGACTAGGTCAATTGAAACTGGCTCTGAAGTAATTGCTTCTTGTTATCGAATTGAGGCATTTTTATCGATGGTAGAAACAACTTCTACCAATGATAATTTAGAAAGTGACAAAAATGATGATAAAACTCAGTTAAATAATAATTATGCAGCAGTGAGTAAAGCAGAAGAAGAATCGAAATTACCACTAGGTTCATCGAAAGTTTTGCTTGATTCTTCGTTAATAAAACTTAGCAAAAGTTCTTTTCAGTATGGAGAAGGAGAATCTGGAAATGTAGTACTTCAAGATATTGAATTTGAAGTGAAACGTGGAGAAATTTTGATTGTTGTTGGTCCGGTTGGATGTGGAAAATCAAGCTTATTGGGAGCTGCATTAGGCGAAATGATAAGTGTTGATGGAAAAAATTATAGGGAATTAAATGAAAAGACTCGCATTGCGTACTGCTCTCAAAGACCATGGATATTTGCAGCATCGATAAAAGCTAACATTGCTTTAGCCGCGCCTGTCGAGTTGGGACCATCCGCTCGTCAAACAGGTTTAAATAATCGAAACAAAATTTTTACAAAATTAATATGCTAATAATCAATTTTGTTTTTATAATATGTATAGGACTAGATGGAGATAATACTATCGAAGATAATACAGAAGGGATTAAGACGAAATTACCTGCAAATGAGTTTAAACATCCTTCTTGGATCGATTTAGACTTATACAGCTCTGCTGTTGAGAGTTGTAATATTGTTGATGACTTATTGCAATGGCCAGCATATGATGATACAGAGGTTGGTGAAAGGGGAGTATCGATATCAGGTGGCCAAAAAGCTCGAATTTCTTTAGCAAGGGCAGTATATTCCGATTCTGATTGTAAGTATGATTATTTGTTAATGCATGTTTCTATTAAAAATTTAGTTTACATAACAATAATTAAAATTCTTCATTTTATTGTATATTTGTTTATTATATAGTGTACATATTGGACGATCCATTATCTGCAGTGGATGCTCACGTTGGTAAAGCTCTATTTTTCAATTGCATTTATAAAACATTAAGAAACCGCAACAAAGGAATTATTCTAGTTACTCATCAACTGCAATATTTGAAGCATGCTGACAAAGTCTTAGTTTTGGATAAAAATGGACGACAAACTTTTTATGGAAGTTATTCAGATGTTCAAGCGGATAAAATGGTTAATAGCATTTTAGAACTTAACAATAATAAAGCTGCTACAAATAATGGATCGAATTCAGAAAATTCTGAGAATTTATCAGCTGTTAAACCATCGGGATCGTCTGATTCATTGACCAATATTGATGATAAAAGTGCTAAAGTAGGAATTCGCTATGATCCTGATTATCGTTTAAATAAACTTTTAGAGCAACAGCAAAATAATGAGGATGTTGCAACACAAAATAAAAATGATAAATCTCTTAATAAATCTGCGAAAAACTTGAAAGGATCAACTGGTTTGATGCGATATGAATCAGTTTCTGAAGCCGAGAGACGAACGATCATATCAGCAGAAGATAAGGCAGAAGGTAAAATGGGTTGGCATGTATTTCGCGACTACATTGTTGCTGGCGGATTAGCAAAAGGAATTTTTGCAATAATGATGGTTCTTGTATCTCAAGTTGCTTCTATGATTCAGGACTACTGGTTGAAATGGTGGGCAACAAACACCTTTGGTAATCAAAAGCATAAAGATTACGTGTACATTTATGCGGCATTAACTGTTTTGTGCATGTTCATTGGATTTTATCGCGCATTGAGTTGGTTTTCATATACTCTGAATGCTTCATCTAATTTACATGAGTCGTGTTTATGGGCGGTTATGAGATCACCTTCTCTATTTTTCATTGCTAATCCCACCGGAAGAATTTTGAACAGATTTGCAAAAGATCAAAATCAAGCAGATGAAAGCTTACCAGTCACATTATTTGATTTTCTTCAATCAAGTATATTTTGCTTGGCAGCTGTCGTCTTGGTATGTGTTTCCATACCATGGTTGATTCTGATTGTTCCTCCACTAGGCATCATGTTTTATTATTTAAGAAATCGATATATTTGCAGCACACGTGAGATAAAACGACTGGAAGCAATCACTCGGTCTCCAATATATGCTGATTTTTCTGCTACTCTGGATGGACTAGTCACTCTTCGTGCTTATAAACTTGAGAAAAAAGTAAGCAAATTATTTCAAGCTCAACTCGACATAAATGGGAGAACTTGGTTCTCTTTTTTGATGGCTTCGCGATGGTTAGGATTCAGATTGGATTTGGAAACATCATTTATTCTAACTTTTGTTAGTTTCTTCGCTGTTATTCTTCGACCAACCATTGATGTCGGTCTCATTGGATATACTTTAGTCTACACGATGTCTTTAGCTGGTTTATTCCAATGGACTGTTCGTCAATCTGCAGAAGTTGAAGCTCAAATGACAGCTATTGAACGCATTTGTAGTTATTCAGCATTACCCTCTGAACCTGGCTACCACACGACATTTGCAAATATGAATGATCCTCCACTTCTCAAGTCAAATAGCAGTAATGACTCGACAAAGAGAGGAAACTTGAGTTTAGTGAACCTTTCAGTGAAGTATCGACTTGACTTGGATAATGTGTTGAGTGGCATCTCAGTAGATATCCCTGCTGGTTACAAAGTTGGTGTTTGTGGAAGAACTGGCAGTGGGAAATCTTCATTATTGCTCGCTCTGCTACGACTCAACCTTATTACTGGTGGAGACATAGTTCTTGATGGAGAATCGTTGTTGAAGATGGATCTAGAAACGGTAATAAGATTATGATCATAGAATAAAGCTTGTATAAAACCTAAATTATGAAACTGTTTCTCAATCAATATTATATTATTGTTCATTATTACTATAATAATAGGCTCGTCGTGCAATAGCAATGATTCCTCAAGATCCACACCTATTCTCTGGCACTATTCGCTTTAACCTTGACCCATTCTCGGTCTACACGGATGAAGAAATTTGGTCAGCCCTGAAGGACAGCCACATATATGATTTTGTGAGACAAGAAGGTGGGTTAGGATTGTCTATGTTGGTAGAAGAAGGAGGTAAAAACTTTAGTGTTGGGCAGCGACAGTTGCTAAGCTTAGCCAGAGCAACCCTTCGCAAATGCTCTGTAATTCTAATGGATGAAGTAAGTTAGTTTTGTGTTGTTATTATTTAAATTCTTCTTGACTCTATTTTCTTTCTGTTACAGGTTACTGCAAGTATTGACTTTTTAACTGATCGTCTCATCCAAGAAACGATAAGACAATCCCCTGCACTACGTGAAGCTACAATAATCACTATTGCTCATCGTTTGAGGACCATTGCTGACAGTGATTTGATTGTGGTGATCGATAAAGGGCAAATAGTTGAGACTGGTAAGCCAATTGACCTTCTTACTAAAGAAAATTCTCAATTTTATTCTCTTGCACACGAATCAAATGAGTTTGAAGATATTCTCAAGTTAGCATCGAGTTCATCACCATTAGTTGAGTATACAGTTTAAATATGATATTATATGATAGTGAAATTAAGTTAATTCGAATTATTATTATCATTGTTTTATTTCAATTTTTAATAAATTATCATCAGCAGCATTGTTGTCATCAAATTATTGTAGAAGAATTAATACAACAGATAAGCATAACACATAATATAACTCTATGATGTATCAATTATTTTTCAATGATTAAAAGTGCATTTCACATTCAAAATAAAGAATATATAAATATTTTAGAAAGAAAATCTTAGGTTTTTTTTGTAGTTTCCCTGGGTAAGTTCCGAGTTTACGTTATTGACGGTCGTATTTTGCGTTAAGTTTTAGCCGCAATAATAATTGAATGTATTTCAACTTTTTTCAAGTTACCGATGCAAGTATACAACAAGTTAAATAAATTTGTGAAATTAAATCAGTTTTTTTCTTCCGAACAAGTTAGAAATATCTTTGTCTTTTCCAAAACTGCTACACTTATTTTGATGTTTTAGGTTTTATGAGATATTTTTGTCTCTTCACACTTACACATGAAATAATATCTGCTAATCGCTTTATTGCCTCGTATTTTTAATTAAATAGTAATCAAAGATGATATGCGTTAAGAAGTTATCAGTTTTATATTCGTTAATTTGAGAATCTTATTAGTGCTTGAGATTCAATAAAACATACCGTAATTATTCTCTAACAAAATTATATAGATTATTGCACCAACAAATAAACAATAACAAAGAGTAAATAAATTGTATTAAAGTAATTGAATTTAATTGTTATGTATAGAATTTATACTATAATTTTGATAAAACTCGATAATAAAATATTAATTTGCTTTATTGCTTCTTGTCTTATTATGCTTCTGATAATCACCCATATAAGGTGCTCCAAATGCAAATACTCCTGTTAAGAAGTCATAAGGTACTAATGCCACTACTGATCTAACAATAATTGCCATTGCTCCGATATCTCCCAAGTGGCATCTACCAACACAAGTCAACATTTTACCAGGAACTGAAGCAGGACTTACAGCAGATTTTTGTGCCATTTCCAATGATTCAAGTTTATGAGCCTTTTCAAAGAAATTTGATGCGACTGGTGATGGATGAACTGCTAACACATCGATTCCATTTGCACGAACTTCAATAGCAAGTGAAGCAGCAAATTGTGATACAAATGCTTTCGTTGCACCATACATTACTGCGAATGGATTAGGAATATAGCCACTAACTGAAGATGTGAATATGAAACAACCTTTCATCTTTTTGTCCATCATTTTTTTCAAGAAGTGATGAGTAACTTTAACGCATGCGGTACTATTACATTCAAGATTTGCTAATTGACTATCAAGCGTAGTTTGATCAAAAAAACCAGTTACAATATATCCAGCATTATTAAATACTATAGAAATATCAATATCTTTTGTAGCCTATTAAAAAACATTTATTGAATAAGATTTATGTAAATATTTCCAACTAAAATATCAATATAATAACCTCAATTATTGCTGGCATATAATCTGTCTTGTGATCAAATTTGGCTGGGACACTTTTAAACTTTTGATTAGGAAATGCTTTACTCAACGCAGCAGTTGTCTCATCGAGAAATTTGTCAGGAAGTGAAACTAAAACAACGTTCAAACCTTGCACAGCCATTGTTTCTGCAATAGATTTACCGATACCTGTGCCTGCACCAGTTACCAATGCCCACTCAGCGTTGTACTTCTTCTTTAGATTGACTGGTCCAGAGAAGAGCATGTACAGATTTGAGACTAAAACAGCATTAAAAATAACTGACATTATAATTCAATGGTAATTACCATCATACCAGCTGTTGTACATTGTACATATTCAAATTCGATTTACATTTGAGCTGTTGTATAAACTCTTATTATCTACTGTACCTAGATAAATTGTTATCCAACCAACAGCTGGTAAAGATAGAATACTCAAAATAATTATCAAAATAGATTCCATTGTGACTATGTATGTTGCTGATTAACTTTTTCTAATGAATAATAAAAAATATGCGAGAATATTTTATATTTTACAATCTGCAAATCATCAAAGGCTTTATCAATTCAATTATGAAGAATTAACTTTAATACGACCGGTAATTGTATTGTTAGTACCGGTATTGTGTAATTCCGGAATTGTGTGTATAGTGATGAATGAATGAATGAATTATGGGTAATTCATTCATTCATTCATTCATTCATTCATTCATTCATTCATTCATTCATTCATTCATTCATTCATTCATCTTGTCGCCTTCTAATTTTGCATTGTAATCTTTTATTAACCCTCTCAGGGCGGAGGTTAAGGCCACTGTGACAGTGGCCTTAAATGCTTTCACGAGAAAAGGTTTTTCTCACTAACCAAAAACATATTTCAATGTTTAAAAAGGCCATTCTTAATGAATTTCCATGCTCTAAAACTTCTCTTCATAAATGTTGTAAGATTTCTAAAAATTTAAAAAGTTTCTCTCTAAAAAGTCCCCTTTTCATACGGTAAAAATACTTTTTTTCAAA
>VKHH01007356.1:0-11176 GCA_015144975.1 Epipyxis sp. PR26KG | reverse complement strand
ATAATAATAATAATAATAATAATAATAATAACAATAATAATAATAATAATAATAATAATAATAATGATAATAATAATAATAATAATAATAATAATGATAATAATAACATTAATAATAATAATAATAATAATAATGATAATAATAATAATAATAATAATAATCCATATCAATGATTTTGGTAGCTATTGTATGATGATAATTTTGTCGTATAAATCATAATAGATGATTTGAAGTGTATAATAATGTTATATATTAGTTTCAGTTAATTTTACATGGCCATAATTCTAATTTTATAATCTTAATATTTAAATAACTGGTATGATAATAATTTAATATTATTTATATTATTTATGTTTTTCAAAAAATGATATATTATGTTAATAATTTGTCTTATTTTAGCCAAGGGGGCTCATGCACCCGTTGGTTAATCTATTGACCAACTGTTGATAATGTACATATATCATATGACTATTTCTTTAATTAATAGAAGTAACGATGAATTAATTGATGATAATAAAACATTAAATTACTCTCAAAACTGTTAACAAATACACAAATTACAAGTCACATTATGACAATTTTGAGATGTCACATACTACTTGTATGCAATAATGAAGAAACAAAAAATAATAGAATATATGTGCTGGTCGTAAAAACAGTCAAAAAATAATATACCCCTTTTACGATCTTAACTTTTTCCATCGTAACTACGGTGGTTTTGATCGTTCACCACTCAAGCCATCGTATCATATTTTTCGATACGGTCATACTACATACGATTCGATCCAACGATGATTTTGTTTTTCAAAAATAGTTATTTCCATCGATAAAAAAAGCGTAAACGCGTTTTTATCGTTTGAAAAAGAGCGATTGATGAGGTGTTGCAATAGTGAAGAAATTGAAGCTGGTTTTTTACAAAAACTTTTTTCCACGAGATGTGAAAAAAGAAGTTTTGAAAAACTCGAAACTTATGTTTCTTTCAATTATTTTCAATGATGATTGCAAGCAAAGATGAGATTATAATGCAAATGCAACTTTTTTCATATCAAAAACATATGTGAAATGAGCTAGTTGAAGTTAGGAGGGGGACCTGCAGTGAAAAACTCGAGGACAAGCTACAATCACATAAATACATATTTTATAATAATAATAATAATGGCATACCGTTTTTGTTCTCTTGTAAAAAAATCTTCTCTTTCTTCCTTGGCTAACAACTTACGATATAATTTTTCATGTGGTTCTTCATAATGTTCCTTTCCTTTAATGAGCTGCCTTCCCGATTCCAGTAAAACAGCTCGAAACTTATAACCATTAGTGTTAAGCAAAGTCCTAATCTTTAATTTTAACATTTAAATTAGCTCTCCATTGAAACTTGTCATAATACTTATTAATAATTATTTGCAATAATACGCAACTCTGGCAAATAATTATTAACAAGTATTATGACAAGTTTCAATGGAGAGCTTATTTAAATGTTAAAATTAAAGACCGCTTTAGGACTTTGCTTAACACTAATGGTTATAAGTTTCGAGCTGTTTTACTGGAATCGGGAGGAAAATACATATTTTTTGGCGGACAAGCTACAATCGTAACTGTGACTAACAAAGTATTTTCCGTTGTACATATACTCTAATATAAGTATAAGTGACTTCCTTTAATTATTGTTAGATTGTAACCACATCAATTATAAGTCACAGAGTTAAAATATAATTTGAGTAAGTATGTCATCTAGAAAAGTGTCATCATTCATTAGATGGTCTAATCAGATATGAAAGTATTGTTAGTTTCAAGCTTAGATTTCGCTATTAGGTGAGCCCCTCTTAATTAAATCGAAATCCTTATCATTGCTATACTCAAGAGATCTGGTTATCTGGTTGTATTGCTGCTGATCAGCCAATTTTTTTGTTATAACATCTTTCCTATAACTATAGTTTCAGTAAATCGAAATCCCTATCATTGCCACTAGAGCAGCTCTGGTTGTACGATCAATTTTTTTCTTTTCATTTAACTCTTCTAGCTGCTGATCAGCAGGACAATTTTTAGTCCATCTCCCATTACTTTGATTTTTAGAAGAATTATTCATTAAGATGTAAGAATGCACTGCAAGAACAACAAACAACTATTAGTTCTTATATTTTAATATTATACATTATCGATATAAGGTACCACTAAGTTAATCTTTGATAATTTATAATATTAAAATATAAGAACTAATAGTTGTTTGTTGTTCTTGCAGTGCATCCTTACATCTTAATGAATAATTCTTCTAAAAATCAAAGTAATGGGAGATGGACTATAAAATTGTCCTGCTGATCAGCAGCTAGAAGAGTTATATGAAAAGAAAAAAAATTGGTCGTACAACCAGAGCTGCTCAAATCTTGAGTGGCAATGTCGATTTACTGAAACTACATGTATAGTATAGTAAAGATGTTATAACCAATCATTTAAAAGAGTTTTTTCAGATTCGCGCTATGAATGGTTTATACCAACAAAAAGGAGATTCAGAAATTTTGAACGAGCAAGGTTAGTAAATACTAAAATGAGGATGATAATACCGTAATAGAAATAAATTAAATGTTTTATTAATTTAGGAAAATAATCCAGCATCAATGAATTAAGCTCAAATTAAGTTCACAATAATAATGGGATAGTAATAAAAAAGGAAGAATCCACACCACCACCACCATCAGCAGCATCTTTATTAACTAGTCATATCTTGTTGATGGGAACCTTCAACGACCAAGTTGCACATGAAAGTCCAAATAAGGTTATCATAATATTATCAAAGTTAATAATAATCTTAGTTATTATTATGGAATATTAAATCAAATTCTATTGGATGTGAGAAAATGATTATTAATATCATTAGTGTGGTTATTATTGGTGATAATAATAATTATAATAATTATTATCATAATATTTTGTAAGATAATTGAGTGTTATATATTATTGTTCTGGAGAAATATCATAATAATGATAAGAAAAACTAAAATAAAGAAATGAAAAATATTATTTAAAAAATTTAGTTTTGATATCATAATATTTTCATATTAAATCTATTTGTAATAAGTCACTTTCATTATTTATTTTTTCAAATAGTTCTTCACTTGTAATAATAGGCAAATTCTTCATTTTTCTTTTCAAATTACATCGATGCCATTCGCTCCTATTATTATAAATAATACATCATAATAAATAAATATTTAATTATTATTATTATGTCTAATTACAAGCATTATATGGATCATTCATTTTTACATAATATTTTGTGTAAGAAACGATTTTATTATTATCATAATTTTGGGAATAATTATTGAAAAGATTTTTCAAAGCATATTATATTAAATGTAATATTTAAATTAAATGTATATTATTAAAGCGTATCATTAAAGCATTTAAATGTAATATTATCATATCATTGAAATGTTGAAAAAGAGAAGCAGGGACAAGTTCATAAAATCACAAATCATATATTATTATTTATATTAATATAATAATTAAAAGTTATTCTTACTTGAAATGATTTCGATATTCTTTTGCATCGATGAAATCACCACCACAAGTATTACAACTTTGACCTGACTTCTTCTCAGGAGCACCCGTAGATGCCTGGGATGGTAAATTTATTATTTCATTATTATTTTCCACTGAAATATTATTATTATCTGTTTTTTGTACAATAATATTATTTGAGATTGTGTTATTACTAGTGATATCATTTGATGTTGAATTATTATTATCATTATTATTATTATTATATTTGTTCGCATGGTTGGTATGGGATGAAATGGATGAATAATCACGATCAATTCGATCTTTTGCAAGTTGAGATCGAATTTGTCTTTGTTTTTGTTCTTCTTTTTCAATTCTTTTATTCTTTTTACTCTTTTTATTACCATTATTTACTGGTTTATTAGTAATATCATTATTTGTATTATTCAAAATAGAATTATTATTATGATGAGATTGGATGTTATTATCATTAATTTCTAAAAATAATAAAATAAATATAATAAAATAATAATATAATAATAATCAATGTAATGAAGTATCAAAATAATTACCGTGCAACACATGAATTCCATTGTCCATAATACCAAACTGTGCATTATTATCATTATTTTCTTCGCTTTCATTATTGTTATTATTGTTGTTATCATGATTATCATCATCTCCAGGTATCGGTTGTATTGGCTGAACAATAATATACCCTTCATCATCAGTATGAAGTGGTTCAATTTCATCCATTCCTTCATCAGGCTCCAATGCATTCATTGTTAAAACAGCAGCAAATGCGACAGCAACTGGCTTCACTTTTTCTAACAAATTGACAGATCGTGTTCTCAATTTGCCTTTACCCTAACATAATAATAATAATAATAAACAAATAATTCATATTTAAAATCTACATTTTTCTAGAGCTCTTAAAACATAAGTGGAGGCTCATCCAAGATGCGATGCGAGCTCCGATGATAACCGAGATAACAAGACGAATAACCACATCATAGAAACAATAATATCAATTCAAAGATTAAAACAAGAGAAAATAATACGTCAAAGAAGATATTTCAAGTACATCCTAGGAATGAAATTATAATAGTTTTTTGAGTATTTCTTTACAAGTGACATAAGTCATTTGAAGAGTGTCTATGAAAAATATAAGTCACATATACTATTACATTAATTCTAACAGACATGTGATATGCGCTGCAATGACTGGTAAAACATAAGTTCAATACCTATACAATTTCTTCATACAATTATTAAACACTAAATAATTCATATTATTTACCTTTGCTTTGATAAAAGTACCCACGCATGTTTGAATATTATTGTTTTCGATATTATTATTATTATGATTATTATCGTTATTAATATTATCATTGTTTTGATTATCATTTCCTACGGATTTACTCGTCAAAACATACTCACTAAAATCTCCTTCTGATAATGGATCACATTCCTCATCACCATCATTATCATCTTCAAATTCTTCTTCACTACTGTCATCATCAAGCAACATCAGTTCATTAAGATTAGATGATTTGTTTGTAGAAAATAATAAAGTATCAAATTTACTATTATTTTCTTCTTTATTATTTTGTGTTTCAAAAAATGAAAGTTTCTCAACACTTTCAATTATATTATTTCCATTCATTTCTTCAATACTTTGAATTAATTTTTGATTTTTTTCCGATGATTTTGAAGATTTATTTGATTTATTATTATTATTGGTTGCTATGATTACTGATGATTGTGTTGTTGGCGATGGTTTATTAATTTGCATCGCCGTAGATACTGTAGCAGCTACTCTAAGCTGAATGACTTCCAGTCGACTTTGAAGTCCTATGATTATAATATTATAAATAATAATGAATGCGACAGGAAATAACTATAAACATGGACGATTATTTATCAAAGTAAAAAAATTACTTCAATTATGGCAAGTAACAGTATGGAATGTCATTTGCAGTAATGATACATTATGCGGATACAGAAATGAAGAGTTATGACATACCATCTATTACTCCTTCACTAACAATTTCTTCTACTTTACGGAATCCTTCCGGATCGATTCTAAATTCGATGGAAGCTGGTTTCTTTTTCATTTTATTATTATTTTCTTCAGATGATGCCGTTAGTTCTGATGAAATGGTAATGTTATTCTCTGTATTATCAACAATATTTTCTGTTGATTCGTTTGTAATGACTCCACCCAAATCAATGATTTTCAATCGAATACTTTGTAAGTCTTAAAAATATAAAACTTGTTTTTAGTTTTTAGGATTTAATTTTGATAATAATCGTAATTTTTGACACTACCTGCTTCATTATGAATCATACAGACGATTCGGAGAAGCATGCTTGCTCTGGCTATGGGCATCACATCACGTAACTTTCTTATCACATCAAGCGCCTACATTTATAATAATATATTACTGTTGGAATTGATTTACTCATTTATTATAATTATCATCGTCACTATCCTGATATTATTATTACTATTATTATAATTATCAAATAATAATTTAACTTAATTTAAGTTTTGTTCAAAAATGGCATAAAATTGGAAGTACAAAACTCTAAGTATACTATGAGGAAATAGTCACAAAAATATGCAAATAAATAATTACCTGAGATTTCGCACTTTTCGAAACATTGACAGCATATTGTATTTGTTTCATTGCATTTTGAATCATTGAAACCTATATAATATAAATAGTATAGTAGATGATGTCATTTACAACGAATAATCAATGCATGAAATATTGATATTTTAACTCGGTGAGAAATGTGAAACATACTTAATAATATAATACAAAGTACGTGTGTGCATTTAGATTGCAATACATATATTTAATATACAATCTCTCCTCAAATTAACTCAATTAAGAATATAATGTGATGTGATGAAGCAAGGTAAGGATTATACTTACCGTATATGGTCGATTATTCTCAGGGTTTACAGTTTTATCAGCAATAATATTAGCCACATCTCGGAACACACTTTCATAGAGGGCATCTCGTTCTTGCTCGGATACTTGTAATTCACCTTTATCAAGAATTTCTTGGCAAATTATCTGTTGTAAATATTATGATAATGATTTTAAGTTAAGCACAATTGTAAAGATCATAAAAAATATAACAGTACTTAACCTTAGAATCTGTTGTTCCAAATATTGCCAATAAATCTTTACTGTTTGCAAGCATCCCTTTAGATACGTTAGAAAATATCGAATCAATTTGTAATACTTCATTTATATCAGTTTCAATTTTATTTCTCCAATTTAACACTTTATTTCTATAGCAGGCAATTTCAAATCGCTTGTGGTTTTTCGTCAATCTGACGTAAGCTACATTAGTTAGACGAACTTGATTTACGGGAGTAAACACGCTCATAGCGATGAGTATGTGTACGTTATGTTAAATGCTAACTTTATTACTTTATTACACTTTTGCTATAAAATATAAAATACAATAACAACTTTACTAAAATATGACGCCGTGGCACAGTTAATAGTACTGTATATAATCGTCTATGGCTATAGCAGCAGTACTGCTCCACCAATAAAGTCGAGAATTTCGAGTTGTTCTTAACTTATTTTTTCCCCGACGGTCGACGGTCCGCCGTCCGGTGGACCACAACGTATACACACAAAATGAGTGTTACGAAAACCTCTTATTAGTAATAACTCTTCAACAGTATTGATTTTGTTGATTCTGATGTTATATTACCTGTCTAATATGATAGTTGTGGCTCTGGAAAAAGTGCTAACTATGATCAATTTCCATTCAGTCAGTGCGAGCAGTTGCGTTTGAAAAACGGTCACATTTATCATCATGATAGTAACCATAAATGTATTTTATTTCACAATGTGATAAAATAGTTTAGGGAAACTTTTACTTTGTTCTAATGTTAACCGTATTTTACTTGCTATTTTTGACCGTAAAAGGCCGTTTTCCATTCCCCCAAACTGTTTTTGTTTTTTGGAATAATGTTATTTTTATCTACTATGCATAAGTTGGTTAAGATAAATGTCTCATCTAAGGAGTTTAATGATTTCATACTAAAGTTTTCATACATATTTAATGATTTTAGCAAAAATTTATCTGATGTCTACCTCCAGGGGGGGCAAAGTAGGGATAGCCGTTTCACGTTAATCCCTTTGTAGTAAATCAAAAGAATTTGTGTTCTATAATGTATTCAGGCTAATAATTATTTTTACATTGTAAGATAAATAATTGTTATAATCAAGTTGTTGTAAAGCCCCCATTAATGTGTGGTGATTCGTTTGTGAGGTTGACGGTTCATCACATTATTCAATCCAACTATTTCTATTGTATTGAGTATATTATTTTCAGATACATCGCTCGAATATGACTAAAGTCACTCCAATTAACAAAACCAAGATTGTGAAGAAGCGCACAAAGTCTTTTGAGCGCCATCAACATCAACAATTTTGGCGTATTGGTCGATCATCATGGAGAAAACAAAAGGGTATCGATTCTCGTGTTAGAAGGCGATTTAAGGGAACCATTCCACAACCAGCTATTGGATATGGTTAGTTTATTTATTTTCAAATTTATTTTTATTGATTGTATAAATTCATATGTATCTTGAACTGGCCTACATTTTGTTGGTATTTCATTTAATCTAATCAATATATCATATTTTATACAGTTGCAAACGATATCAAGTACGCATTTTATGTGTATTGCATATTTCTTATGCTATGTATTTAGGTTCTGATAAAGCTACTCGAAATTTATTGCCAAACGGATTTTATAAATTCCTTGTTCACAACCCAAAAGAATTAGAAATGTTGTTAATGCACAACAGGTAATGTCAATCATTAAATATTTATTAAATTAATTTGATTATTATTTATATTTTGTATTTAGAAAATATTGTGCAGAAATTGCTCATAATGTCTCTTCCAAAACAAGAAAATTGATAGTTGAACGTGCAGAACAACTTCATATCAAAGTAACTAATGCAACTGCTAAATTAAGAGTTGAGGAGAGCAAATAATTATTTTATTTTCTTCTTGATGATTTCGCTACTGCTTTGTTATCTTGTTAATTAAAATTCGAGTGTTATCAAATTTTCTTCATCAGATTGTGATATAATCGTATCTTGAAACTATTTAGAATATAAAAACAACATAATGATCAACATTATTTTAACCATTTCATATAGAATTTACTTGTGATTGAAGTCGTATCAATCCTCATAATATTGTAATTGTTGCAAGCTTTTTATAAAACCAAAAGGAAAGCTACTTCCCCTTGATGTAACGACGTTCAATGACAAATAAAAATCAATTATTGATCAAATAATTGCTAGTTAAAATTACTAATGATTTATAGATAATGAGAAATTAAACCAACAACATGAAAGATAGACATTTGAATCCATTCACTAATTGAAATTGAATCCACACCTAAAAACGACCAATTGAACCTCAATGAAACATGCACCTGAAATAACAATGAATAATTATATCGAAATAAGTTCGATATCTTAGTAAGATACACATTCTGTGTGTGCTTGTGAATTATGTTTTGCATTTTAAGATTTTAAGACAAAATGGATTTGAACAATTCTGCATTTTGTTCGATACTCCATCCAATCATGTCGGCTAATAAATTTGATCTTTCATAATTGAGATTGCCTCCTGTGGTTGCATAATGAGGAAAATCTTTGAATGGACCACTAGAGATATCAACACTTAAATCATCGGCATTCTCTGAAGGAACTACCAAATTATACATATCTGGTGATAGCTTACTCTCCCATCCCGACAAACGACCCAAATAAAAGAAAGTAATATTTAAATCAATCCCTGCTTGCACACCCCACCAGTCATTTCTTATGGTTGTTAATGAAAATGTTTCAACAATACCATTTCCTTGAGCTTGTTTGGCTTGTAACCCTTGAATCACTCGTGCATAATCATTCGTGGAAAATACCTGATTTTGTCTGTAAGCGAAGGCTCGCTCATAGTACTTTGGTTCATCAGACAGAGCTCCAAAGAAAGCTGATAAACAATCCGATATTTGATCAGGTGAATATGGATCTGTGTTAACATCCCATTTATCAGACGGTTGCAATGGAGTAGAGCTCATGAAAAATAATACAATATTAGTCATTCCACGCTGAATGAAAGAAATCAAATTGACATTTTCATAAGAACCGCCATCAGCAAAATAAAATAATTCAGACGATGGTTTTGCCTCAGAAGGCGACCAATAATTCATTTGCATGCCAGTCGCATCAGCAACACTTATTGGTAATGACTCAAACACTGATCCAGGAGCATAACTACTAGCTGCAGCTGCATATTGCAAGTCTAGAGGATAGGCACCATCAGGTACACTCAATATGCCATTATTTTGCTCAGATGTTAAGCCATACCTTGCATTATCGCCATCTCTCAAAAATGCAAACGACTCAATTGCACCACCTACATGCTTTTTACGATCAAAAAACTTCCTTGCATAATCATACTTAACCTCCAAATTTTTAAATTGACCAGTGTAAAGTGGAGTAAATTCAAGCATTGTGTAATTCTGGGATCCAGGTTTATAGCTACCACCAGCAGTAGGTCCAACAAGTGTGGTGCCAATGACTGGATATGGACCAGAAGAACTTCTAGGTAATACAAACTCAGTATTTGCAAGTTGAGGGTTTCGTTTCTTAATACTTTTGACAGTTTCATCATTCCAAGAAAATCTCACATTAGGCTTAATACCAATAGGTTCCAAGTAAGTCTTTGACACTCCATACACCCAAGCTTCCGGAAGACCTTTAACAGCACCACTTTTCAAAGCATGCAAGGACATACTAACTAAATCTGCTGCACCAAGGCTACGTAAACTATAACTGTCCATCAATTTTAAGTTATCCTCAGTTATATCCTCAGGCTGAATTATTTCCCCTAGTAATTGCTGTTGTGTAACTCCATTAATGTTTTGATCAAATGTGAAAGAAACAGTTGCCCAAGCACCTCCACTAATACCACCGATGTATCGGACCTACAACGATTAAGGAATATTACCGTGGATACTACAGCAGTTATGATTGGAAATAAGATCGATATACCTTATCAATTAAGTCCAATTTTTGAAGCCCGCTCAATGCTCCAATTGCAGCTGTATAGGCTCTTACTCCTCCACCAGAAAATGCAATTGCTGTTTTAGGTTTGTTGAGTTGGTCTAATACTGATTTTTCTGGAAAATCTGATGGTTTAGGAAAATCATCTTTTGATTGCCAAGCGAGAGAGTGTAAAGTCTGAGCATTGTAAATCAAGAAATTTATTGATACTAGTAATATCTTGAACAAATGTGCAATGTTTGCCATTTTATTTATTTAATGTTTTATTCAATATTTTTTGCAATTACAGCTGATTAATACTTGTTTATTTACTTTTGCATATGCTGTTTTAGTAAATAATGGTTTATATTTAGTAATAATCAAGGACGGATTACGGATCCTGGGATCATCAACAACTAACAAAGAAATTTTGAAGAAAAGAAGAAAAAAACAATGAATGAATGAATTAATAAAAATTAACGGAGCAAATCAAAAAGGTGCAAGGAAAAAGCTACAAAACATAACAAGGAGCCCTCTTAAGCTCTAAGCCTTGTACCGCTATCAACATAGGAAAAATTT
>VKHH01007355.1:0-11178 GCA_015144975.1 Epipyxis sp. PR26KG | reverse complement strand
TATTATTATTATTATTATTATTATTATTATTGTTATTATTATTATTATTATTGTTATTATTATTATTGTTATTATTACTATTATTATTGTTTTTATTATTATTATTATTAACATACCCAGTTCTACATTGGTTCTTCCCATTTCTTCGAATCCAGATGTACGTGAAATCTCATCAAAATTCAATAAAATGTACTTCATACATTTCTCACGCAAATTCTATAATACATAATCATAATTAACCAAATAATTATTGAATTTATTTAAAAATAATCACAATAAAAGTTTAAAAAATGTAAATTTTCTTACTTCTGCATTATATACATCAGCGGTATATAAAATATGTGCAGCTGTTTCAATACTTATTGCATTAATCATTTCTTGTTCACATAATTTCTTTAAACGATCAATTGCAAAACGATCAGCAGCCTTTTGAAAAAAATAATTTTAAAATATATTTTTATTTGTTTTATTATAATAAATCATGATTTTGAAAGGTTTAAAATATATATATTTTATATTATTTATTTTTAGAAATATAAAATGTCTCCTAAAGATATCCTCAAGGGGTGGTCCTATGTGTAAGATATTGCTAACTTGTATTGATTTTCTTTTATGCCACAATAGTAATTAAATCATTTATAATCACTAAGCTTTGTTTTTTTATATACTTCGTAATAACATCTTTTTTTGAGTGTTATATTATTATTTTATTATAAAATACCTGAAATAAATCCATTGCATTTTCAATTCCAATATCAACATCATCTGTATAAAGATATTCTAATAACTGCAGAAATGTTGAATATTTCACATCAACAATCACCACTTCACTTGCTCTACCATAATCAATAATAATAATTATTATTATTAACAATTATATGAAGAATTATATGCATTTTATTCAGAATTCTTGTTCACAAAAAGGTAAGAAATATCATAGAAAATGATAATAATATACTATAAATGTATTTAATATAGAATTATGATAATAATAAAGGATGTGAGAGGACATTATGATATATGTTAGTTATGATTTATGAAATAATAATTAATAAGAGTTGGTGACCATCATCAGTGATCTGAACTTGTAAGTTGTAAGTGAAATGTCTAGTTTGGCTCCCTTAGCTCAAACTAGACATCTCCTTACAAGTAACAAGGCTGGGACCAGCATTCTTATCAAATTATTTCAAAATCATAATACCACCATGGTCGCGAAACTAGACAATTGTTTGCAAGGCTAGGAGCCAGCTTTTTAATGAAACAGTTTTACTTCATTCTCACAATTATGCTGTGATCGCAATAAAAAAATATTTCAAACATAGGAACAAGGCCTTATGCTAGTCTGAATAACAAAGTTATCAAAACTGGCATAAAATAACAGTAATAAAATTATAATATATATTAAAGCAATTTCATGATTAAAATATAGAATTAAAAATATTAATAGTATTGGACAAAGATAAAAAAGATAATAATATTTACAAAAAATATAATAATTTTTATAATCAGCATCAAAACAATATGTTATGGGATATGGAATGCAAAATACAAATGGTCTGGATCAGAGCGAAGTGAGATAGTCACATATACCAAAAAAGCTAAGTAAACTGGTGAAAATAACTATAGATACAACTGCACAAGGAGTTGTTCAGGAGGATATTGAAAAGTATAACAAAGCCATCGTAAATTTCAACGATAATGCAGAAGATTTTTATTGATGTATCTTAGAATGTATTGATTCAGATATTGAGATGACCATTATTATGGAAAAATGAGAACTGAATAGTCTATGATACATTAATATGGAAGAGTTGGAGCATGAAAAGAGACATTATAAACATAAAATGACAGAAGAATACACGAATTGAAATGATACTCACACAATAATCGTTTACTAGTGGGATCGATCATCCAGATTACTCTCAACGAAACTTTGCCGATAATCATTCAAATATTATGATAAAAAATTGTTCGATAATATCCAATTGCTTCATTATTTTGGAATTAGACAGGGAAATGTTCTAACAAGGGATCGTGTCATTTGATTTCTTGTTAAAACAACTCCCTCGTCCAATCCGAACATGATGAAGCAAACCTATATTGTCGTTTATATTTCTTAACAAATTGCTATTCTAATAATATACATTTGAATTCGCATCAGAAAATATTCGATAATAATTTTAACAGTCAATTCCATTTGTTAGCATTACTGACATATTATATAAATAGTAGTAACTCTTATTTATACTATTGCTATTGTTATTATTATTGCTATTATTATAATATTTACATTTTATAAATTAAAGAGCCTAATATTAAGAAATTGTTTTTCTGACAACAAATTAAATGAATAATAATATTATAATGATATTATTATTATTATTGTTATTATTATTATTATTATTATTATTATTATTATCAAACCTGCTTTCCATATATTCTCCAGTCAGCATATTATGAAAATATGGACAACGAAGACATAATATCTATAAATGTGAAATAAAATATAAAATAAATTATTTAATATATTAAAATATTTCTGATTATGATTATTACAGTAATTAGCAAATTACCCTATTCCTCTAAATAACCTTAATTATGAGGGTTATATCTCAAGAACGGTTATGAATTCACATAAAATTATATTTCTCCTAAACATTTAGACAAGGGATATATGTGTGGTCCGGTGTCCATGTTTTTTTTAAAAACTTTATTTCTCCTAAATTTTGGGGGTTCTTTCATATGTTTAGGTTTAGGGGAATTAACGGAGGCACAAGGAGACTAATTGGAGGAGATTGGTGGGCATGATATATGATTTTTGAAACAAAACATTAAACACATCGTAAAACGGTGATCTAAAATAATAATATCATAATAATTATGTACCTTATGAGCATGAATAGTTTGATCTTCTACAATAAATCGGATATCACTTAATAAATCATTATTAACAAATCTCTTCAAATCCATCAACTATTAAACGAAATATAATATTGCTTCATAAAATAATAAATATATTAATAATTTTAATTTTTATATATAATAAAATTATCAAGCATATAAAATTAAAATCACAAAATAATTATGCTCTTCATTAAAATATACATAAGATTAATACTTACAATAGTGGATGGAGCTATTTGAATCTCAGGCTCATTTTGATTGAAGCGATAGCGTAAGAAATCATTTAGTCTAAAATATACACATAATATTAATATCGTCAAGAAAGTTGAATATAAAAATGACAATATAAAATAAATCTTAATAATAATAATAATAATAACAATATTTTAAAAGATAATTGCATCTTGAACCTTCTTCTTAACAGCCATTAAATCATCATAATAAAAAGTTTAATTATAAAATAATAATAAAATGAATACAATAATAAAATATTTACCTTTGCAATACATCATAAGATATTAAACAAGGATAAACATTTATGATTTAAACAAGGATAGATGTTCTTATATGTATAAAAATAATTGAATCAAGTGTTGAATTTTCAAACTATTTTAACAAGAACGTAATTGTAGCAAAAAAAACACATTAGAATATCTATCCTTGCTTAAATCATAACAAAATCATAATCATAATAATACAATAATAAAATATTTACCTTTGCGATCCATCATAACCACCAAATATATAAAAACAAGAGTCATACACAACCCCTACATGACAGAATCTTGCTCCAGGGGTGATGATTTCCATATCTCCACTATTAGCATTTATAATTGATGAACGAGAATGGATATGATTCGAGTGTCGAGAACGATTTGGAGATGAAAATGGACTAATATTATTGTTATTAATTATATTACTCAAATAATTTGTTGACCTTGGACTATACGAATGAGTTCCATTGTTATTTGCATAGAGAACTGGTGACCACACACGACGAAACTCAAGTTTCAATTCATGAAAATCTCCCATCGCACTAATATTATGATTAATAATATAATTTAAATGCTTTATATTCAATCAAAATTATTTGAAAGCTATTATGATACCTTCCAGTCGATCCGCCATAAAGAAACATGGATTTATCATGTACTACTGCGACATGACTATCTCTAGGTGATGGGATAGGACCTTCTGTTAATAAGGTACTCCATGACATTGTAATAAAATCAAAGACATGAGTATCTTGCATGTGTCTATTGCCATCATGACCACCGTGAAGTATCATTGCATCTCCACTAATCACACATGTGCCACGATAACGAGCACGTGGAACATCTCCAACGGGAGGCACCTATGTTAACAAAATAAGAGTTTTATTTTCATTATAATAACTCAAAATATTCATTTTTCAGTAAATTAAAATAATTAGTTTTAAAAAGAACTCACTTGTCGCCAGGTTTTTGTGATGAAATCAAATTCGTGAAAATCATTTTTGTACGATCCGTCGTATCCTGTACATTATAAATCAATACATTTTAGTCATTCATTCATGGGTAATAAGATAAATGAGTAAATGTTATATAATTTGTTGGAAAAGATAGAACATTCACTGTTCCACTGTTGCAATTGCTATTTGTGGCCTTCTTGATACAACAAAAAATAATTTCGGATGCAGAGTTTTACTAAATTTATTTACTCAGACGTGAAAGCTAATATTACTAAGAAGATAGTCTCAAATCATAACGACTTAACACTAACACCAGTAAATATTTGTGAAGACAAAAAAATGTTACAAAAAAGTCTGTTAGAAGAAAATTGTTACACAAAGCCATAAATCCCCCAACATATTGAACTTCTAAATCAAAATAAAATATTTACTGGTGTTTGTGTTAAAGTCGTTATGATTTGAGACTACCTTCTTAGTAATATTAGCTTTCACGTCTGAGCAAATAAATTTAGTAAAACTCTGCATCCGAAATTATTTTTTGTTGTATCAAGATAGCCTAGATTTGATATGTGGCCCCACAGATCAAATCTAGGCTTAAGGTGATTTGAAGATTAAAAATTTATTCTTATTTTTATGTACTGTAAAATATTAAAAAAGTCCCCAAAGTGATCTGTAACAGTTCTGAAAGTCCTCATTTATCAAAGTTAGATTTACGCTTTGACAAAAATATAATTTCACATCAATTCTATAATGAAGTTGAATTACAATACCTCCAAAAACAAACATAGAGTGTTTGTATACAACTGCTGCATGAGAATGTCTAGGAGTTGGAGGTGTACCAGCATGTACAGCTAAATGTTGCCATTTATTATTTTCCAAATCATAAGCATGTAAATCATTTACTCGTGACATTCCATCAAACCCACCAAAAATATACAAATTATTTTCAAATACAGTTGCAACATGACGATCCCGCGGTGATGGGGCACTAATATTCTCCATTAAGCGCCATGTAGAGGAATTAAAATCAAAAGAATGTAAATCATTTACTCGATGTGCTCCATCATAACCACCGAACACAACAAAATAATTTTTCCAAACAGCTCCTAATCATGAAATCACAACCAACTTTTATAAACTGTTTGATATAATATTTGACAATATATCAATCACTGATATAACGATATATAACTTTTACCTGCGTGAAGTGAACGTTGACAAGGTGTTGAAGAAGCTGGAGTGGATTTTGCAATAACTCTTTCCCACCCTATCACTGTTTGATCTTTATTAAGATAAGATTTACGTGGTTTACTGCTACTTGAATTTGGGTTTAAAAGACTTGGAATATTGAAATTCATCAATGAATTTGAAGAATTTGATTGAAAATCGAATGCTGGTGGAGCTGGCGGACGAGGAAAATTATAATCCATCGCTTATAAGTTTTCGAGCTGTAAGTCTTTGTACAGAGCTAGCTGCGAAATAAAAGTACAATTATTACAATGTAATATGTTGGTTTTGTACAGCAGGTAAAACGACTATTATTATTATAAAATAACTTTTATTATTATAGGGTGTCTTTTTTTTTCGAAGAAGTAATAACTTTTTAGGGGGGAGGTTGGGCGGGATCTTATATTTATTAATCTAAGCTGCAGTTAATCATTTAAAATACAGAAGGATTTACATCAATTCGTTTCATGATGATTTACACGTCAACACTTTTTTTTATTGAAAAGAGCGAAACTGGTGAACTGGTGGGGGGAAAAACGTTGGTGTTGTTGTTGTCCATATTGTTGGTTACCGTATATGCAATTGAATCAGTATCATGTCAATTTAAAATATTAACTACTTTAGGTTATATATACGGAATACAGTAGATTAACAGCAGCATAGCTCATCAGCCTAATTATGTACAGTATATTATTTCTAATTTCTAGTATCGGTAGGTACTGAATACTGAAACTAAACTTGTTAATTGCTAATCACTATTACTAATATACAGTACTATTATTGTAAAGCATTTATTGTCATGAATATTTAAATAGCTATATTAATCTTATGGTTATTAGAAAGTAAAACTAATTCATCATAGTTACATTTAATTGCATATTATTAAGTTGATAATATCAAAACATCAGCTGTAATGATAATAATATCATAATCAAGTACGTAACTATTAATCAAATTTGAAGTCGAATAATTTAAAAAAAATCTATATTAATCATAAAGGATTGGAAAATCGATAATAATCAAGAATTGGGTAGTAAGCATATCATCCATCATGATTTCAATATTCTTGAATGCATTAAATATATTTTCTGGTGGTATAAGATCTGATATTAATCCGGAGTATATGGAAGAATTGAGAATGAGATCTGGAATGAAAGCTAACGAAATCCATCGACTTAGACATGTTTTTCTGAAACTTACCAATGGGGAAGAGCAACTAAGCAAAGATACTTTTATGAATATTGACTCAATATCAATCAATCCTCTCAACGATCGAATTTGTGTATGCTTTGGATATTCTGACCAAATTGATGCTCTAGACTTCAAAGGATTTCTTTGTGGATTGGCTTTATTCAATTCACCTGGTATGAAACAACAAAAATTAAAAGTTGCATTTCGCCTACAAGACTTTGATGATGATGGTGTTCTATCTCGTTTAGATTTAACGCAATACATTCAACGAATTTCTGGTGGAACGCTCAATGAAACTGAATTAAAAGAAATTGTGACTGAAGTATTTCGTGAAATGTCTAGCGATGCAAAACAAGAAAATATTAACTTTTCGGATTTTCAACAAGTTGTTGCACCACTGGATTTTCAAAGTAAATTATTGCTTCCGATTTAGAATATTAAAATTTACTATTGTGATTATTTGAGAATATTATTATATTTTATGGTGCATTTTTTTATTCTAATATGGAAAAGCAAAATCTCCATATCCCAGATATCGCTATTAAGACCAATAAACCACATAATTATTTATCAATGATAAATCACTCCTTTTATAACTCAGTAGTAATAATGCATTATTCTGTGTTGGTGTTGATGATGTAAAAAATTAGTAACTTAATGGTGTTATTATTATTTCAAAAGTATTGTTAAATATACAGTATATCGATTAGTTTATTAATACCCATATATTTAGTCGAGTTTATATCGAGATGCGCAAAAATAATAATTGTAATAGAGCTTATAATAGTAATTAATAATGGTTTTAATAAGAGGTTGTGTTATCATACCGACCCCCTTTCATAACTCTGTCCGTTTCGTGTGGGATGTGGGAACCAACAAAAAACAAGCAAAATGGAAAATTCTTAAATTTATTACTTTTATTATATTATCTAAATATTTTAAATAAATGCCACTAGTAACTTGATACTGGATAACATTCGATTAATAATTAGCATTGCATTATGGATATTTACTGTTCAAATGAAAAATAACTTTTGTAACAAACTGAATGGAAGAATGGACAATAAAAGATTTATCATCTATTAACTTACCTTCTTCTACAATTTTTCATCCAGAGTTTCTTTTGTATCTGTTTCCAAACCAATTTTGATGGGAAGTGGAGCTTCACTTTCAGAAAAAATTCAAGTTCCTGATGTTGATGAATTAGATGAAGAGACATGTTGCAAAATATTGGGTGACAAATTTAATCCCAACATATTTGAAATACATATGACAAATCCGATTGATAGAACCATATCTCGTGAGGGTTTGCTAAATTTAATTCACAGAGGTTGTACGATTGATAAAACAGAAGAACGGGGTATTACAATAAGACAACTTCAGGAAGTCTACAATGAAATCATCGATAGATGCGAAGAGGAACAATGGACCCGTGAAAGTAGATTGAATGAAAGCTGCAAGTATACAATATATTTGACACCTGATATAGTTAATTTATACGATATCAATGAACGAATCATTAAGAAAAATACTGAAATTCGTCAGTGCTCTTATGTTGAATTGCTAGCAAGCCGACCACAACGACCAAAATGGTTTGTCTCTCATTGGTGGGGTGGATCTGTTAAAGCCATGATAGCATGTCTCAAACAACATGCTAAAGATAGAAAACTGTCATTTGATACACCTTATTGGATATGTGCGTATGCGAACAATCAATGGGATTTAGGTAAAGAAATTGCTTTGGATCCTTCTCAGTCATCATTTAGAAAGGCAATGGCACTTGCAGAAGGAACGATTAGTATTGTTGATCCTGATTGTACGACGTATACTCGTATTTGGTGTGAATATGAGTTATTTGTATCTATTATGGATAGCTCGGAGAGATATAAGTTAGATTTATATACAGCGATTGAAGACGAATCAGCTGCTGCCCCAATTGTTTCATCTGTTTCACTTTCAGTAATGAATAAATTTTCTAGTCATAGTCATAGTCAAACAAATAATAATAACCATCGATCTAACGATTTCTTAGTGGAAGATTTAAAAGCAGTTGGTATTACTGATGGATTAGCTGAGAATGATAATGGAGATTCTTATGTGAAATCTGGTCGTGAGGGTTTTTTCCCATTAGATAGGATAATAGAAGCAGCATCATTCAATGTTTTAACAGCAGAAGCATCTACTTTAGCTGATGAAATTCGAATTTTGAATGTCATCACTGGTCATCGTCCATTGGAAAGTAAGCCATTAGAATCGCATGACAATTATGATCAACTTAACAATGTTTTACGTGGACGATTTGTATGCACTGCATGGAATAAACTCATCAAATCAGGTGTGGATATGAATCCTTATTATGAAATATTGAAGAATTCATCAGTTACTAGTATGGATCGTTTAGATTTCTCTCATTTGAAAGAGTTCACAGATGATGTAGCAGTAAGGTTTGTAAATTCTTTACCAGAAAAAACTCTGAAAACTCTTGAAGTTGATTTACATGGGTGTGGTATTGGTGTGGTTGGCACAAAGGCAATTTTCAATTTACCAGCTAAGTTGCCAAATTTGAAACGCTTCAAAATACGATATGCTCAACATGGACCAGTTGCAATTCAAGGATTAATTGATGCTCTGAAGACCCACCCGAACACTATTAAGTTAACAAAATTAACCATAATTTATTGTCATCTTGGTCCAGAGGCAGGAAAATTGTTAGCAGAACATTTACTTGTTAATAATAATAAACTAAAAGAATTATGTTTGAGTAGAAACCAACTTGGACCTGAAGGAGGTAAGTATATAGTCAAAGCGCTTAAAGGAAATACAGTATTAAGAGATCTAAATTTAATTGATAATCATGGACTTAATAATGCAGCCAACAAAGAATTGTTTAACATGTTACAACAGCAACGTCAACTATCAATATTTCACAATGGAGGAGATGGTCATGAGCTAAAAATACACTTATAAGCTATCTTCTTTTATTAATAAGCCATATATTACATTAATATTTCTCAATTGTTTTTAATGTCTCCTTATAGAACATCTGTGTATAAGGTTGTTTTATGTCGTATAATCAGATAATAACAACCAATACAAATAACTTTTTCCTTTGCTCATTTATATGCAGTACTATCGCTCCTCTGATTGCTATCTTTGAATGAAATAATTATTATAATTACTTTTTTTCTCAATTTTGCTTTTCGAATTTTGTACCGATTTTCTCTATTATATGAACATACAGTACTTTAAAAAATAACTCACACTTTTCTTAATTATAATGCTAAAAACTGAATTACTACTGTTAATTCGCATAAATATCTAATAATACTATAACTAAGTAATACAAATCCTACTCCACCGACTATTAATAATTTCAAATGGAATATCGGACACTTTTACTAACGTTTGGATGTATTATATCTGCTGGAATCATTCTGTACCGAATTTCGAAAAACTTGAATTAAAAAATCTTCTTTTCCTCCACCTTTGGATACCAAACAAACTTTTATTGACACCAAACTATTTATTTCACCATCATTTCTAAAACCAATTTTATTATTGGTAAAGCTAGAATCAAATAGTAAGAATATTTATCACCGAGTGAACTTGCCGGCCTGAAATTCATTCCTATTGGTAATTTTGGTCATTCAATCATCAATAAACATCGTTCTTCACTTATCCAAACTAAAGGTCTCCTACAATATTTAGCTACTCAACATGAAACTAGGAACAGCACGTCAGCTCTAATTCACCCCCTCTAATTCATTTCATATGGTTTACTATACTGTACCTTAAACTCATTTGATTCTCTTGTAATTAATTGTTCTGGTGTGAAATATACAAGTATCATGATGGATTTCATGATAATGGTCTTGAGAATAGGTTTTATTTATTTTTTAAATGCATAAAAAAAAATCATAAATTTTTTTTTTTGGGGGGGGGGGGATCATAAAAAAATCACAGAACATTTTCAAAAAGAACGAACGGAACGTCGAACGAACCAGAACAAATTTCGAAAAATTTGTTCTCTCGATTTTGAAGAAGGAACAAATATTTTCAAAATTTTGACCATCTTAAAACTCTATCAAATATTAATAGATTAATAGGGTACCACTTTCTAAGGTATGTGCAACCGATTTCGTTTAAAAATTTCAATCTGGTGTGAAGATTTTTGAGTTTTAGAATTCACAATATGTGGAATGTGGAATTCGAACAATGTGTAGAAATCAGTATTTTCACAGTAAACGATCAAGCATTTGCACGATAATCAATTACAATACATCTAATGACAATATCTTGTGATTTTAGTTTCGCTTTGATGGATACAATATTTTTTTTGTTGCTACTAGAAGTTGAACAGAGATACAGAGATGGAACCGATTAAAATTATGGCAGCTGAGAAAACT
>VKHH01007354.1:0-11189 GCA_015144975.1 Epipyxis sp. PR26KG | reverse complement strand
ATGAACCGTTCATTATAAATGGACACTATCCTACCATAGTTCACAAAATCTATGGGGGAGGGTCTGATATACAGTATAATAATATAATAAGTAAATAATAGAATTATACGGTACGCGAAATGGGAATTTTATAATTATTTCCGGTTCCCATTTCGGGGGGTTAAAAAAACTTACCAGTTACAAAGCATTTACTTTACCTTTTACTTGCATGTCTAATATTTTATTCTCTTATTTTATGGGGATTTCAAATAATCTTTTAGTGCTATTAATAATGTTTTCCAGCTAATTATCTATGAGCGAAATACATCCATAAAAATCCTTCCATTTTTTTTCGACCCTTCGACTCTATACTCTATACTCTATTTATATTCATTATTTCAACCATACAATCTGATTGTAATTTGTCATTTCAAGTGTAACAAAAGACTGCAGTATTATCTTGTCAAACTTTTCAACATTGAAATATGAACGGCGCTAGCAGTGGTACAGAATCACTACCTTCAAAACCAGATGATACATTTTTAGCAACCTGTATTCTGATAGGTGCAGTAGTGATAGTCCTAATCGCTGGAATATATTTATGGCGAAATAAAAAAATATTTGGTGGTTCAGATGGAAGGTAAAGCGAAAAATCTCAACACTTATTAACTTGCAAAAAAAATAACTGCACAATTAAGTTATTTTATTATTTGATTGCAATTTCTGAATTAATTCTCATTTCATTTTGATGGCAAACATAACCGTGTACTCTTAATAACTATTGTATTATATGAAAATATTTTTATTCTGTCAAATATTATGCTAAAGTGCGATTTTGCTCAAACAACTTAATTCAATTCGAATATTATCATAGTTGGAAGCATATTGCATTTACTCCACCTCCAGAACGTGAAGCATTTATCGAAGCAAAGAAAACTTTCGACTCTTCTAAATTAGCTGATATAGAAAAAATGCGGAAATTGTTGATGAGAAGAGCACTTCATACTATTCCACTTTTATTGCAACTGCAAAATGAAGGTCATTCCATTGAACGACTTTATAAGAAAGGAATGTTAACTGATGATATGCACTTTCAACTGAAAGAAATGAAAGCATTTGTTGATCAAGAATTCCAAGATGTTCAATTTGAAGCCGATGAATTAGTTGAAGGATGGGGTCAGCAAATATGGAGGGAAGCTATGAGATACCATCAGGTACGTGAATTATTATGAAATTGTAAATGATGTTGATGCTAAATATCAATAAATATTAGTTGGTAGAAAAGCAGTCGGAAATCAAGCAAGATGAAATAAAGCAAGCTGAAAGTGAAAAAAAGAAGGTATGTACTCTTTTCTAGTATTATAATAAATTACTTACTTTTATTTACCCTTAAAATTTAAGGCTGCAGCGGATAAAAAGAAAGCAAAAAAGACTAGTAGCAAACCATTGAGTAATGGTGCTTTACCTGACGCTAAATCAAATGAGCCAGTAACTGAATCTGAGATTGAATTAGAAAATAGAAAAGCACTAGAAGCTGAGCGTATGGCTCAACAACTATTAGAGGTGCCGTGCTGAAACTTTTGAATAATATTTCTTATAATGGAATTTTATATTAACCAGTATTTTGTGGTCTATAGGAAGAGGAACTGGAAAAGAAAAAGAAAAGCGAAAATAAAAATAAATCTGTAAGCAAAGGGAAGAAACAAGCTCACTGAAAACTTTTCCATAACTTGATTTGAATAACTTATTAAATAATCTCTTGTTTCTAACTTATTTATAAATAAATAATTAAATATTAAATAATTAAATGATTTTAAATTTAAAGAAATTTTCATTCCAAATATAGTTTCATAAATAAAGCTATTGTAACAAAAATAAGAATCATTTATTAGTTAACATCATTAAAAATGAGAGCGAAAAGCTTGTCAAAACAACTAATGCAATTATCTTCTTCCAATGATTTTTAAGCTTTTTCAGCAGCAGCTAATCTAGTTATTTCCAAAGGTTCATTTTTTAATTGAATAAACAATTTTCGCATTCGGCTGACATCAGAACCTTTCGCGTCAACAGGATCATTATTATCAATTAATTTTGTCACACGTTCCCAAGTCTTCAAAACTTCAACTTCCGACTCCAATGCTTCTAATGATACTTGCTCTTCACTTCTATTAGAATCCTTTTTCGCGGTTAATCTGATATCTCGTTGTGTATTCCAGCTTAGTAAGTCTTCAGCAGCTTTAGCTCGAACAGTTTTTTCATGCTCATATTCAGCAGCTCTTTTCAGCTCCAGTTTGGCATTCCACGCTTTGTTAAATTTCCTGATATATCGTTATAAACAAAAGATGAAATTATAAAATAAAAAATAGTGTCGATATGTCACATTTTGCTCAATTTCCAACACATGATTATACATGAACACATTCCATTTTATTTTCATTGATTAATATTTTAAAAAATATTTTTTAAATAATATACATATTTCATCATAAGTTGTGAAAATATACTGTTTTAATTAGGAACTATTTATCCACATCCTAACTTACGTTAAAGCATCTTCTTCAATGGGATCTGGATCAGGCAACATATCAATAGGTGGAACAGCAACTTGGTTAACCTCATCATCAGCATCAGGGATATCGTCGAAGTCCATTGAGATTATTTCAAAAGTAAGAGTATACCTGCAACAAAGAGTGTCAAATTGTAAGAATTCCAAAGCAAAATGTGATCATTTTCATGATGCCGTTGTTTTCATATCAACAGTTTTGTCTTCATCATCACTTTATAGCTTATTAGAACTTGACCATCTCACTAATAAGTGCAAAATAAAAATCCAAAATAAATAAACTTTCCACAATCCAGCAATATATTGATTGATATTGTAATTCTATGCTCAGCATACACGTTGTTCATTAATTAAACAAGCGACCACCAAATCAATTTTTGAATTGTTCTGCTGCTCAAAAACAATATCATGAAAACCAGTTTGGTTTAAATAGGAATAAATACCTCAATTCATTCCAATGCTAAAATTATCCACTTTTCGCATTACAAACATACTTGCGAGGCAACCTGCAAAGCATTTCAATAATTTCAATCTTTGTTTTAGAAACTTTTCTTCGTATGATCCAAATAAAGTTAGAAACTTAGCAATTATTGCTCATGTAGATCATGGTAAAGATGAATTATTGTTCTTGTCATTTAAATGAACGCGTGTGCTAGTTACTGTGCAATTTTACGATATAGGGAAAACAACTCTCATGGATAAGATATTACAGCATTGTGGGAATCAGTTAACATTTGAACGAGCCATGGATTCCAATGAACACGAAAAAGAAAGAGGAATCACTATTTCTAGTAAATATACTCGATTATACTATGAGGGATTTACATTGCATGTAGTAGATACTCCAGGTCACGCAGGTAACTAGCAATTAGTTGGAAACTAAATGAACACAATCGAGTATTTTTATAACCACATATTGCCGATAATTAGATTTTGGAGGTGAAGTTGAGCGAATACTTAGTATGGTGGATGGTGTCGTTTTACTTGTTGATGCGTCTGAGGGTCCAATGTCGCAAACGAAGTTTGTTCTTAGTCGTGCTCTTACAGCGGGTAAGAAGTCGATTGTTGTTTTGAATAAGGTTGATCGGGATGGGCATCGTGCCGAAGATGTGGAAGGCGAAATATTTGAGTTGTACTGTGCTTTAACGAGTAATAATGATCTATTGGAATATCCATTATTGTTTGCGTCAGCTAGACAAGGTTGGGTCACAACAAGTTTAGCAGATGTACCTGGCAAAAATGGAGTAGTTCCTTTATTAGGTGAGAGTCATTACAGCAAATTTTTTTGTGTCATTCATTTTCCTACTGTATATCGTTGCTGTGTATATTGAATATGTAAATTATAACAACTATTTATTTATGTTTTATGTAGAATTAATTAAAACTCAATTCCCACCTGCAACAGATGCAGCAAATCTTGAAAAACCCTTTTCGATGAGTGTAAATACAATTCAAACAGATACTCATTTAGGTAGAATCGTGACTGGAAAGGTTGAATCTGGAATTGTTTCTGTTGGAGATAAGATTAAAGTGTTGAACAGAGAAAACAAACTACTTTTCAATGAAACGAAAGTAACAAAATTGTTTTATTTGGAAGGATTGAGACGTGTTGATGTAGAGAAGGCATATGCAGGTGAAATTGTTTCATTGGCAGGAAGCGAAGGTGGCGTTTCAGATACTATTTGCAGGTATAAATTCATAAATAGATTCGCTTTCAAGTTTGTAGGATCATATCATAAAATTGATATTGTACATTATTCATATGCAATAGTCCACTTGTAACAGAAGCGGTTAAAACTGTTCCGTTGTTACCTCCAGTTATATCAATGACGTTCGGTCCTAATGATTCTCCGCTTAGTGGTAAAGAAGGGTCTAAATTAACTTCTTCGATGATAAAAGATAGACTTAAGAAAGAAATAGAAAATAATGTAACAATTTCTTTGCGAGAATCTGCTTCTGACTCAGAATCAATTGATGTTCAAGGTCGAGGTGAATTACAAATAGGAATTTTAGTTGAGACTTTGCGAAGAGAAGGTTTTGAACTTACAATCTCACCACCTAAGGTAATTTGAATAGTTAATAAAACAGTCTAAATAACACTAATACAGTTGATCATACCAGGTGTTAGCTGTCATTGGAGAAGATAAAGTAAGTCGTGAGCCATATGAAGAAATTACTGTGGATGTTGATTCAGAATTACAAGGTTTAGTAATAGAAAGTATGAGCAATAGAAAAGGAAGTTTATTAGAATATAAAGATATTGCTAATCGATCGAGATTAATTTTCCAAGCACCAAGTAGAGGATTAATGGGATTCAGACATGAAATTATGAGTGCAACAAGAGGAAACGCTACTATTAACAGTATTTTTAGTCATTATGATACCGTTAATGTGAGTGATTTTTCTGGATTGAAAAAAGGTAATTGTATTTTCTACATCACCTTTTGACATCACGATGACTTCATTCAATTTTTTCACGACTTAACTGAAAAATAAAATAGTATCTCAAAGGGTCATGACCATAACTGGCAAGAAATGTTTCCATTTCATTCATCCATTCATGTTCTTATTAAGGCACATTGATGAGGACTTCATTCAATTCTTTTCACTTAAAAATAAAATAGTATCTTGAAGGGTCATGATCATATTCGGCATAAATGTTATCATTTTTATCCATTCATTCATATAATTATATATTTGATAATAATATAATGAACCATATCCTTATTCCATTTTGTGATATTATGTTATTCATTGTAGGAAAGCTTGTTTCAATGGAAACTGGTAAAACAACTGGTTATGCATTAACAATGGTTGAAGAAAGAGGTATTTTGTTTGTGTCACCGAATGAAGAGGTTTATGAGGGAATGGTAATAGGAGAAAATTCTAAAACTGGTGAGATTGATGTCAATCCTTGCAAAATGAAAAAATTGACAAATATTCGAACAACTGGTGCAGAAGAAAAGGTATTATTTTAAACATAAGTTATTTCTTATTTGCTTTTAGCCATGCCATCAATCATGTCGCACTGGAATGCGAGTAGTGAGACTGCAGCTGTTGTTTTACTTCAAATTATCATCGTTAATTTTGTTATTTCATATTTATTTTCTCTCAATCTTGTTCATCATATTGTGCGATTGGTAGCAAATAGTAAATATGTACAAGGTTTGTGCATCATGCGTTTGTTTGCTCTGCAATGGTTTGAGCTGACATGATTTATGTTTAGAATGGATTTAGTCAATTAAAAGTTTATTTATTTGTGAAGCTATGCATGTTGAATAACAGTAAAGCTAATGAAAGATGTTTAATAATCTGTGGTTCTCAGACCCGAATTAAGAAAATCTAAATTGCTCAAATGATTGCTTAACCAAGTCTGGCTCCAGCAATGTTCGGCATAAAGGCCAGCACACTTGGATAACACAATCATTTGAGCTGTTTTGAAAATGGAATATTTTCTCAATTCTTAACATACCAATTACAACATAATTTGACAAATAAATAAACTTTTATTTGATAAATTATTCAAACCTTGCAACTCTTTGCTATGAGCTACACAATAACTAATCATCTCATCATAGAAATGGAAATTATTATAATAATTATTATAAATTATAATTGTTTAGGTTTCTCTCTCCCCTCCTCGTAGAATGACCGTTGAAGAAATGATAAGTTACATGAATGATGATGAAGTATTAGAAGTCACTCCGAAATCAATTCGATTAAGAAAAAGAATATTAGATTCGAATGCTAGACAAAGATGGATCAAATCAAACAAAGCAATCAAATAATCATGATTATAATCAAAATAAAAGTACCCACTCTTAATAAAACCCTCCAATCAAATATAATAATATCATTATAATAAAATAATAATAACAATAATGATAATAATAATAATAATAATAATAATAATAATAATAATAACAATAATAATAATAATAATAATAATAACAATAATAATAATAATAATAATAATAATAACAATAATAACAATAATAATAATAATAATATTAATAATAATAATAATAATAACAATAATAACAATAATAATAATAATAATAATAAAATAATAAAATGTCTATTAATTTAAGCAACAATAATAATCATAAAAATTCATAGAAAATAAAACAAAACTTTCATTATTTATCATTTTTGTATATTATGATTATTCATAATTTTTCAATGTTATTATCATGCCTGATCTTCATTTAATAGCTTTCATTACATTAATAATATAATAAAATCGGAGGTTTTCCATTCATTCATTCATTTTTTTTGTTTCTCAAATATTATTGAGGGACCTATTAGCTATTTGGTAACTTATTTTAGTGAGAAAAATAATTGAACGAAAATCATGCTAACTCAATTATAATAAATGGGATTAAATGCCATCACTTATTTCTGAACATAACTTCAAGTTAGGTCAACATTAATACTATTTTCATAATATTATAATAAATAAAAGCATTCAGAATTATGATATTATGCAAAAAGTTTTAAACATACAGAATAGTTATTATTTTCGTTACTTGAAGTATTATTTGTATGAACAATTACATTCAATAATATAGCATAGCCATAGCATAGCCATAGCGAATAAACTTGCTTAACATTATTTGAAAACATCATTTTTCAAATAATAATTTGATATAATAATAATTATTATTATTATTATCATTACTATTATTATTATTATTATTATTATTATTATTATTATTATTATTATTATTATTAATAATTTGGATTCTGCGATGATAATAGCAATCATTGGTCATCTGTTGTAATAACAATATTACCGTTATCCGTTAGGCATAAGTCGACAAGTCGACTACTGTCATGTCATTCCAACCTGTCATTTATTCATTAATCATTTGAGAATTATCGAGCTATCATTCGAATGATTCGATTCGATTATCGCGTCAATCTGTGATGATTCATAAGAAAACAAAACATTTTTTGTGAGTCAATTTATTATTATTATTCATTCTATAAACAATATTCATTCATTTCATTCACCCTATCATTCTAAAACTAACTCATCATGTCAGCACCATAGCATAACAACTGTCATCTCCTCATCACCGGTGACATCGCTTAGCACGGTCCATCACAAGCTAATTATAATAAAAACAAAAGAATGAATATTATTTTTATTTCTTTTCTGTATTATTTTTTGGTAATTGAGAAGGATCGACGAAGAACTTCGTCGAATTAAAATCATAGAAAGTTTCTTTTGGTGGTTCATGTCCTATAAAACAGATCAGATCAAATTATCATCACATTTTAATAATAATTATGTTTTTTGAAAAAATAAATTTATCTTCTATCTTCAAACTAAAACTTTGCAGCTATTATTATTATTATTATTATTATTAATAATAATAATAATAATTTTTGAGTTATCATTTTAATTAATATTGTGATATAATCATAGAATTACGTCAGACTTGACTTTCTCACCTGGAATAACAACGACCATATCCATAGAGTTGATAGTCCAAATCGAGCCTGGCTTGCCTCCCCCTGCACCAGTATCATCCCAAATCTTACTTGGAGCAACTCTTGTAGGCGACACCCATGACAATGGAACACATCTCATACATTTCACATCTGGGGGCTCGTCTACAATAGTACACATCATACCAAGTGCAACAAACCCATCCGGTGCTTGAGGTTTCCAAGCATACAGGGACCGGTTTCCACGTGCTAAATGCCAAACTTGTTTGAATTTGATAGGATGAGGACAGACTGTTGCCAACACTGATGACAATACTTTACTTCTTTTTAATCGAATTGTCGCATTGTCACTCATTTCAATCAACTGGTATCGACCTGACTTCCTCGATGATAAAGGATTCGCAAATCCTTTTGCAGCATATAAACCAAGACATAATCGAGCCTATTTTATATATCGTATACAATCATAATATTAACATTTTCATTTTATTATGATGATGATAATAGATGAAACTAACCTTGTTTGAAGTGAGTAAAGTTTTATTTGTGCCTGGTGACCATAATGACACTTGTGCTTGTGATTGAGTATCCTGACTGTTCCATACTGGAGTGAATGCTGTGATAGGCTTCACCTGTTATTATTATAGATAGTTTTCATATTAGTTTATAATAATAATAATAATAATAATAATAAAAATTATTATTATTATTGTTATTATTATTATTATTATTGTTACTATTACCTTTATTTTGAAATTCGCAAGCATATCTTCTGTGATAGGAATGAGTTCTTCCACACCAATCTATAATAATAAATAAAATCGAGATTCTCAACAGAGGTTTGAAGTATTTTTTTAAAAAAAAACGACATTTAAAGAAAATAATTCTAATTTTAGGAGAATTTTAAGTGTTTAGTTCACATGGATAGGGTATCCGAAGCCATTCGTTGAGAAAAACTGGTTGATTTCACGATTGAATATTTGTGATTTGATGTGTGATCAGTTTGAATGTTTATTTAAATAATATATTATAATAATAAACCTTTTGAATATCGACTAATTCTGGGATGGATTTGAGTGGGATTAATTCAAAGTTCGATTCGCCTTCTTGACCAGCACCGCGTGATTCCAACTCATCTTCTGTGCCATGGAACACGCGCTTGAAATCTTCATAGGAGACAAGTCCCTATGATTTAATATAATATAATAATGTCATATTTTATGTATATTATCATTCAACTCATGCAGAAATACTAATAAAAGATTGTTAAGTATTATTAAATTATTATTGATATTTTCGTATCATTAGAGTGTATGTCCAACGGAAAATACGGTCACGGTCACGATCGTAACTCGAATCTTAAGTTCGCCAAAAAAAATTATAGTTGGATCGTATCTCTGACTATATCGAAAAATACGATACGATGGATTGAGTAGTGAACGGTCAAAACCATCGATCGTAAAGGGATTGAGTAGTAAAGGGATTGAAAAATACGATACGATGGATTGAGTAGTATTTATTGACCATTTTTACGACCAGCACATACATTCTATTCATAATGTTTGGCTATTATTTCAAGTAAGTAAGAAAAGAGATAATCTGAAAATGATACTGAAGTGTTCTACAATTCGAAAGATGGGCATATCATTTATGTAACTCAAAAGGTTAATTTTGGAAAAGTGTCGATGGGAAAATCAAAAATATAAAAAGTAATTCTTCAGGTGAGATTGAATCTTCAACGGACACTACTAGATCATTCTCTCTTTACATATAACCTGAACACTTACCTCATTTTGAATTGAGACTTTTTTAACTAAATCATATATTTGATTAGCAGTAAAAGGAATGCCAAGCCAATCCAATCCACTATACAATTCTGAGCATGATAATAAGCCACTGTTCGATGAATTAAATGCTCTGAATGCATCATAAATAAGCATTCCTTTCTCTTCAAAACCTGAACGAACACGATTTACAATCGCTTTGAATTCCATAAATTCGAATTCATTCTCTGTACTGAACACCGTGACAATTGGAAATGAACCATCTAAAGCGATCTGACGTCTTCTGTGACATGATCTCACTTCGATCCACCACTTCTCCCGTGATTCACAGTTATTGGATTCAAGTACTCTCAACAAAACAGTTAATGAATTATTATCGAAATGAGTGTCACTATTCATAAACCGGAAGCAGTTGGACATAGCACTGTGTTGAGAAGCATTCGCTCGTTTAAATGATTTCGAAGTTGCTAATATTGACATATCAAAATCACTCATCAACCACAGGGCTGTGGATGTGATCGGATTAGACCCCATTTCACTGTTCAGTAATGCGAATTCTTTTCTTGCATGAATGATTCCACGCATATGCTCCGCTTCTTGTAATGTTAATAATACATAATATTTTCCCTCTTGTTTCTTGAATTGCATCGCTAAATCTTTCAACATTTCTTTGAAAACTGCAAAAGTGAATCCGCCATGCGAACTCATCATAGTACTGTATTGCATCATTATCAAATCAACAGACAGTGATTCAATACCCATCATCGACACGACCTTAAATAATAAATAGAATAATATATAATAATATATTATCATGGATGATGATTATATGCTCACCAACGCTTAAAAAATACCTTTTCTATGTCTGCATGTGTTAACGACCCATCCCGATCAAGATCAAACATACTAAAACATCTCTTCAATAAATCTTCCTGTTGGTTTGTAAACTGTCCATTCGCTTTACCAACTGATGAAAGAACGGATGAAAACTTACTTCCGGAGCTTGACAAATCCCGTAAACTAGGCTCTAATTCCATCACAACGATAACATTCTTCAGTCGGCGAAGAGTTCTCGTTAATGTCCATTGTGGATTGTAATGATTACGACTTATCCATAAGAACTCGGGGAAAGCAAGTGTGTCATTTGCTCGCATTATATTTTTAAATATTGTGAAAGTCGAAATAGGATAAAAGCCAAGCTTTCCTTTTGAAGGTCCAAATTTGAGTTGGTCAGTATCCCAACTAACCGGATCTTCATCATCACGAGCATATTTTTGTTTGACATATTCCTCTTCATCCAATTCTTCTACTTTCTCTTCTTCCTTTTCCTGAAATATAATAATAATAATAATAATAATAATAATAATAATAATAATAATAATAATAATAATAATAATAATAATAAT
>VKHH01007353.1:0-11207 GCA_015144975.1 Epipyxis sp. PR26KG | reverse complement strand
TAGAAGTGCGCAGCGTCGAGCTTCCAACCATCGGGGTCAAAACGGTGGAGGGGGCTTCAAAAGCAGGCCTCGCCGGTATTGTGGTTGAGGCGGGTGGCGCTCTGATTATCGACCGTAACAATGTGATCGCGGCCGCGGAAGAAGCAGGGCTGTTCATTCTGGGCGTTCAAGTGGATACCCAGTCATGAAGCCCTTCCGGGTCTTTGTCGTAGCCGGTGAGCCATCGGGTGATGAGCTGGCCGCGGAACTCGTCCAAGCTCTCAGGGCCCGTCGGCCTGATCTGGTGATCGCTGGCGTTGGCGGCGAGAAGCTTGCCAGCCAAGGCATACAAAGCGCTGTCTCGATTGAGGGGCTTTCTGTTCTGGGCCTGACTGAAGGCTTGGCGGCGCTGAAGACCGTCAATGTAAGGGCAGAAGAAACGGGGATTGCCGCAGAAGCTTTTCAGCCTGATGCCGTTGTGTTGATCGATTCTTGGGGTTTTACGTTGCGCGCCGCCAAAGCAATTCGCGCAAGGGTCCCACAAGCCCGCTTGATCAAAATGATTGGCCCGCAAGTGTTCGCTACCCGTCCCGGCCGCGCCAAGACGGTTGCCGAGGTCTATGACGCCTTATTCTGTATCCATGACTTTGAAGTGCCCTTCTATGAAGGCACAGGTCTGCCCGTCACGATTATCGGTAATCCTGCGATTGCGCGGGCGGGGAAAGGCGATGGCGCAGAGTTTCGGGTACGCCATGGATTGGCAGACAAAAAGATTGTTCTCTTGCTGCCGGGCTCACGCGGTGGGGAAATTCAGCGGGTCGCGCCGGCTCTGGAAGGGGCGGCAGCGCTGATCAGCGGCAAAGACCCGCAGGTTCATGTGGTCGCGGTTCTAGCACCTAATGTGGCTGAGCGCCTGGAGGCGCGCGCTGCGAACTGGACCTTCCCGCACACATTGGTGGGCGAGGATGAAAAACTTGATGCATTTGCTGCTGGCGATGTCGCGCTGGCCTGCTCTGGCACGGTTACGACGGAAGTAGCCCTGCAAGAAACGCCCATGGTGCTGGGCTATCGCTTGGGCGCAATCAGCGGCTTTATCATTTTGAACTTCTTGCTGAAAAGCCGCTTCATCTGCTTGCTTAACATTGCTCTCGGGCGGATGGCGATCCCTGAATTTGTGCAAAACGGCTTGACGCCAGAGGCCTTGGCAGAAGCGGCCTCTGACCTTCTTTATGATCCAAAGGCCGCGCAAGACCAAGTGAGTGCGCAAGCCTTGGCCCTCGACAAAATGGGCCGCCATGATCCGCCAGCGGCAGAGCGGGCAGCACAGGCTTTGCTAAACCTGTTGGACGCAGCTTAGTCGAACAAGCTGCCTTGAACCGGCCCGTCACTGGCCCGGACTTTCACGTCGCCATCGAGGAAGGTTAGAGTTAGACGCGCGTCAGCCTTGATGGCGGATTTAGCGCGCACCACCACACCTTTATCGGTGCGCACCACAGCAAAGCCGCGCTCTAAAGCCGAGCGGTAGGACAAAGCCTCTAACAAGCTCGCTTGGCCAGCCAGATGGCGCGTCTTAGCTTCTAGGCTGCGGCTAAGGCCTGCCTGCAGGCGTTGGCTGGCAAGGGCCAAGCGCTGCTCGGATCGCTTCAGCGCGTCGCGTTCTAGCGTGGTGCGGCGCCTGAGGGCGGCACCCAGTCTTTGGCCGAGACTGGTGACGAGTTGGGCCCTGCGCGTTACATCTTGGTGCAGCACTTGCGGTCGCAACCGACCACCAATAGCCGCAAGATGGTGGGCTTTGGTGCCAACCAAGGTGCGTAAGGATGGGCCAAAGCGCAAATCGATCACGTCCATACGTTGCCGGGCGCTAGCAAACAGGGTTTCTGCGCGGGGCAGGCGAGCCGTGGCGGCGCGAAGTTCGATCTTGGAGCGCTCAAGGCCACGCACCATGGCGCGCGACAGGCGGGCACCGATTAGGCTCATGCGCTCTTGTAACTCTAGCCGCACCGGGACAGCGATTTCAGCAGCCCCCGTTGGCGTTGGCGCACGACGGTCAGAAGCAAAGTCGATTAGGGTGGTGTCAGTCTCATGCCCAATGGCGGAGATCAATGGGATGGCGCTGGCTGCAGCGGCCCGCACCACCACTTCTTCGTTGAAAGCCCATAAGTCTTCAATCGAGCCCCCACCCCGCGCAACGATCAAAAGATCAGGGCGTGGGACAGGCCCGTCAGCCGGCAAAGCATTAAATCCGGCAATGGCGCGCGCGACTTGGTCTGCGGCCTTGTCGCCTTGGACAAGCACTGGCCAGAGCAGTACATGAACAGGAAAGCGCTCTGACAGGCGGTGCAAAATATCGCGGATCACGGCGCCCGTCGGGCTGGTCACCACGCCAATCACGCTGGGCAGATAAGGGAGTGCCTGCTTGCGCTCTGGGTCAAACAAACCTTCAGCCGCGAGGCGCTTGCGCCGCTCTTCCAATTGCGCCAGCAAAGCTCCAACGCCAGCTGGCTCCAGCCGCTCAATAATCAACTGGTATTTCGAAGAGCCGGGGAAGGTGGAGATCTTGCCAGTGGCAATAACTTCCATCCCTTCTTCAGGCCGGAACTTTAGCGCTGCCGCCACACCCTTCCACATCACGGCAGACAAGACTGCATTGGCATCTTTCAGGTCGACATAGACATGGCCGGATCTGGCCAGCGTCACCCGCCCCATCTCACCGCGCACGCGCACATTGCCAAAGTCATCTTCAAGGCGGCGCTTGATTGCGCCTGACAGTTCAGAGACAGAAAATTCCGGTGCGTTAGAAGGCTCTTTGCTCATGGTTTCTGTCTAAAGCGATGTGCGGCTTGGGGGAAGGGTCTTTGTTTTTGCGGCAACTGGGTCTGAAACAGCCTTTAGAATTACAATTCAGAGAGAAACATCACGAAATTGGGTTCTCCTACATCCAGTTGAACCGGGCTGCGTAGACTGTCCCAGAGCTATCCCGCTCGATCTTTAGGAAGAAAATATGTTAAACTTCAAAATGTTCGCTTCGGCGGCAGCCGCCCTCGCTTTGTCTGCAGCACCGGCAATGGCAGATTGTGCCAAGACCCGCACCGACGCCGCAGCCCAAGCAGCTGGCTTTCAAACCATCGGCTATCACACAGCGTCTACCGTCAAAAAGCCTGCTAAGGCCGTTAAGGGCGACATCATCGATGTGGCTGTTGGAGCGGGAAGCTTTAACACCTTGGCGGCAGCGCTGACCGCTGCTGGCTTGGTTGATACCCTAAAGACCGCTGGCCCGTTTACCGTTTTTGCGCCAACCGATGCCGCTTTCGCCAAACTACCTGCTGGCACAGTGGACTCGCTTCTGAAGCCTGAAAATCGCGCACAATTGGTCTCGATCCTGACCTATCATGTCGTACCGGGCAAAATCACCTCAAACCAATTGCTCGAGAAAATTACGCCTGCCACAACCGTTCAAGGACGTCAGGCCACGATTGATGGCCGCAATGGCCGCGTTACCGTCAATGGCGTCGCGGTGATCGCTGCCGATGTCGCTGCTTCTAACGGCGTGATCCATGTGATTGACACCGTCCTGATGCCACCTGCGCCAAAGAGCCACTAGGTTCATGCGACACCTGCCTAAGCAGGCATAGTCAATACATGCCAAAATGGAATGGTGACCAAAGCGATCAAGGTCGTCGCGGTCACCAAACCGGCCATCAGCGGAGCATCGCCGCCTAGTTCGCGCGCGAGGACATAGGCCGCCGGGGCACTTGGCATAGAGGCCACACCGATGGCCACCGCACTGGGCAAAGGCGCAAGGCCCAGCATCTGTGTTACGACCAGCATCAAAAGCGGCGCGATGGCCAACTTTGAAACCACGCCAACCGCCAAGCGAAGGGGTACTTTACCCAGTCCCTCAAAACTCAAAGCTGCCCCGACGCTTACCAAAGCAACCGGCATCGCGGCACGACCTAGGAGGGCGAGTGCTGGCTCTAGCGGGCCGATTATCTTGGTCAGCCCGATCAGATTAGCGATAATCCCGACCAAGCTTGCCAGCACTAACGGATTGCGCATCACTTCGCCCAGCGCGCCTTTAAGGCTCGGCACAATGTCATTCTGAGCCCAACGAGCCATAACAAAGACGCTCATCAAATTCACAAAAGCGACCACCGGCCCAAAACCCAAAGCGATGAGTGCGAGACCCTCTTGTCCATAAAGGGCAGGGGCCGCGGCCAATATGATAAAGCCATTCCAGCGCACACTCGCTTGAAAGATTGAGGTAAAAGCAGGACCGTCGTCACGAAACCACAGCCTGAGACTTAGCCCCCAGAGACCGGCCAAAGCAAAACCTACTACGAGGCACGTAAGAAAGTGGACGGTATCCGGCCCTGAAAAATCGGCGCTTGCTACCGTGGAAAACAAAAAGGCCGGATACAAAATCCAATAGCCAAAGGAATTGACGGCTGCCCAAGACGTATCGGGCACAATCTTGGCGCGCTTGGCCAAAAAGCCGATGGCGATGACCAGAAAGACTGGCAGAATGGCGGTAAAGGCTACGTTCATGCGCGGGGGCCGAGGCTGAAACCACCTTGCAAGCGGTCTAAGAGGCCCTGCAACATATAGGCCGCTGCAGCTGCATCAACGACGGCGGCGCGCTTGGCTCGAGTCATGTCGGCGGCAATCATTTGACGTTGAACCGCGGCGGTCGAAAGCCGCTCATCCCACATCAGAAGCGGTACATCGCGGACATTCAAGAGGTTGCGGGCAAAGGCGCGCGCTGCTTGAGACGAAGGGCCTTTGGATCCGTCCATATTGATTGGATGACCGACCACAAGGCCGCAAGCGGCGCGGTCAGCATATATCGCAAAAATTGCCTGTGCATCGGTAGCCATCTTCGTACGTTTCACCCCGCCAGCCGGGCTAGCGATGAGGCGCGTGACGTCAGAAGCTGCGACCCCTATTGTCGTCGATCCGGGATCAATCCCGATTAAGGCTTGCCGGGCTGGTAAAGCCTCACAGAACGCCGGATAGTCCAGAATTGGCATCAGGAATTGCCAGGCGCGGCAGCTTCTGGTGCAGCTGCTTGCTCAACGCGCGCCCGGTTCAAAGCGGCAACAAACGTGTCGACACCTTGCGCACCAACGACAGCAAAGCTCTGATTAAACAGGACGGTGGGGACGCCAGTTACACCCATGCGTTGGGCGATTTCCGATTCCTGTTCAACTGGTGCAACATCGGCATCACTGGCCAAAAGGCGCGCGACCAGATCGCCATCCATCCCAAGACCACGGGCAATGGATACCAACGTAGTGGCTTGGCTCAAATCCTCGCCTTCGACATGATAGGCCTGAAATAAAGCCTCTGCACATTCGACTTCAACACCCGCTGAACGCGCCCAGCGCATTAAACGGTGGCAATCGCGTGTGTTTGGTGTCGTTTTGATCGCATCAAAATTGAAGGCAATTCCAACTTGTAGGCCGGCATCGACGAGGGCTTGAGAAATTTCTTTTAAGCGGGCCTCATCGCCACCGAATTTGGCCAATAGACGCGCGCGGCGATCCGCGCCTTCTTTGGGCGTTGTTGGATCGAGTTCAAATGGCCGCATGGCTAAATGGGTGGGAATATTGCCTTGGGTGACGCAAGCAGTCACCAGCGCGCGAAACCCGACATAGCACCATGGACAAATCACGTCAGAAATAAAGTCGATCGTTATTGGGCGGTTGAGGGCGGTTGCTTCAGGAGGTGGAGGGCTCATGAGGCGTGGCCTTGTTCTAGCTGCGCGGTGACGCGTTGAAGCAAACCCGATGCGTTTTCATGCGGCAACAGGCTCGCGCTTGCAGTCGTCAGTTTGATTTGTATTGGCTGATCGTTGCTAAAACTGGTGTGATCGGCCTGAACGTCAAAGGCGGTACATTCAAGTACAGCGGCAATGCGCTCAGCCGCAATTTGGGCAGCTTCATCATCGGAGCTTGGGAAGGCAACTGCAAAGGTGGTCTGGTCGAGACGCGCCGCAACATCTTCAGCACGCACCAAGCGCGACAGCATCGCCCCGGACTGGCTGACTAATCTCTCAATCCCCTGACGTGTATGAACCACGCCAAGGCTGGCTTCGGTGTCGAGGCGAGCTAAGGCTATCGACAAAGGTCGGTCAGTTTCGTGGGCCCGTTGGGCCAGGCTTTCCAAATGTGCCAAGAAGAATGACGGCGCATAAAGGCCAGTGGTTGCCTCCATGGCCGCCGGTGCTCTGGCTGCTGCAAAAGCCAAGTTCAAAGCATCACGGCTACGCTTTTCTTCAACAAAGTTGAACAGGCGATCGGCGGTGGCTGGGTCATTGTCACCCGCAATCGCAAAATCTGTTGCTCCACGCTCAATCGCTTCATGTGGATTGTCGAAGTCCGGTGATCCAAGAACTAGGCAAGGCATATGGAACATGCGCGCATTGCGCCGCATTGCGGCGCAAAAGCCAAGCGCGGTGGCCCGATCATCTCGGGCAAGGATCACCACACCATCAAACTCACTCTCATGAAGATAATCAAAGGCGGTGAATGAGGTGAAGGCGGCGACCGTTTCTGCGCCAAATTTTGCGAGGGCAGTCGTGAATTGCAATAAGTCAGGGTCAGGCTGACCAAACAACAGGATTCTCGGTACTTTGGTGCTGCTCAGGACGGGCGGATGGGTGGGGCCGCCAAAGCGGGCTAAGGTTCGAAACCGCATTTTGGCTTCATCAGCCATAACTGCGATGCGCAAGCTGGACCCAAGGCGGGCCGCCAAGGCACTAGGTGTCGCAAACGCGTCCAAAACGCCATCAAACGCACTAACGTCGAAATTTTCTTCACCATTGCTCCACGCCATGAACAGGCCAGCACGCGGGCCTAAGGCGGCCTTGAGCGATCGAACCAGTTCACCGGCTTTGGGCCCACTGTCGCCGCGCGTATCGACGACAATTGCGGCAGTCTGGCGACGTTGATGGTCTTCGCCCGCGATGGTGAAGCCAGCTTGCGACAACACCTCACCAGCGTCATCGCCGGCGAGAACAAGAATATGTGGCTTTGCCATCCTATGCCTACTTTCAAGGACCATTGCGTAATTCGTATAGCACCCTAGCGTGCAGAAACTGAGTCGTCAGTAATCGAATATGAAAGGCCCACTATTTTGACTGCCAACCCTGTTTTGATCCAGCCCAATTTCAGCCTTCACGGCAAGACTGCCTTGATCACGGGGGCATCCTCCGGTCTTGGCGCTCATTTTTCCCGGCTGTTGGCTGGGCTAGGCGCAAAAGTGGTGTGCGGTGCGCGCCGGGTGGATCGCTTAGAGGCTTTGGTCGCGTCGATTAAAGCCGAAGGCGGGGCGGCTCAGGCAGTGAACCTTGACGTGCAAGACGAGTCCAGTGTGGTCGCAGCCTTTGACGCGGCTGAGGCAGGTTTAGGGCTGCCGTCCATCGTGATCGCCAATGCCGGAACCAATGAAATTGGCCTCGCAACCGACATTGCCATGGATGCCTATGATGCCATGATGTCGGTCAATGTACGTGGCGTTTTTCTCACCGCTCGCGAAGGCGCCAAGCGCATGATCGCAAGTGGCAGTGCAGAACGTGGAGATGGCCGAATTGTCTTGATTGCCTCGATGGCGGGCCTCAAGCCGCTTCCCGGTCTTGTGCCCTACTGCGTCTCAAAAGCTGCTGTCGTGATGATGGCTAAATCCATGGCCGCAGAATGGATGCGTAAGGGCATCAATGTGAATGCAATCTGCCCGGGCTATATTGAGACTGAGATTAATGCCGATTGGCTCGGTCAAAGTGGCGGCCAGAAAATGGTTGCCGGATTTCCCCGTCGCCGCTTGATGGACGACCAAGCCCTTGATGGGGCGATGACATGGTTAGTCTCAGAGGCAGGCCGTTTCACCAGTGGTGCGGTGGTTCAAATTGATGATGGGCAGGCACTTTAAGGAATTGGTAAGTTCCTGCTTAGTCTTGAATAGCCCATTTTTCCCTAAGACTGAGCCTCATTAAGATATTGAAATTTTGGGTTTATGTGGTCTTTTTTATATCAATACGCATCTGTAAAATGCGCATTGATTAAAATTGCACGGATTAGATTTAGCTCGGGTTGACCAATTCTTTTTAGCCGATGTTAGGAGCATGCCTGTAACGCTAGGTAAGGTGTCTCTACGTTTTTGGCACTTTGAAGGATTGGGTCGATGAAGTTCGCAAAGACTCTTTTAGCAACGAGCCTAACGCGCGGTGAGCGTGGTAATGTCGCGATTATGTTCGTATTGGTCTCGTCTGTATCGCTCGGCGTGTTGGGTGCGTCTATTGAGCTTAACCGCATCTCCAACACTAAGGCGTCTTTATCTGCCGCCGCCGATGCAGGTGCCTTAGCGGCCAAACGCGAACAGGCTGATAAAGCCTCTCTGGGTGAACAGCAGGCGCGCGCCGCTGGGGCGACGGCTGGCACCAAAGCTTTTCTGGCTTCTGCGCCTGGTTCCGAGCAAGGGGTGAGCAATCTTCAGGCCACTGTCACTTGGGATGAGGATGGTTCATCCCGTCTCAGGGGGACCGGCACTCAGTCCTTGATCTTAGGCGGCATGGTTGGGCTTTCGACAGTTTCACTCAGCGCCGTTGGTGTCGCCACCGCCGGAACTGACCGCCGCTTGGAAGTGGCCGTGGTGGTGGATACCACCGCCTCGATGTTCCAAACGGATGGTCGTGCATCCACGCGCTTCACTCAAATGCGCAGTGCTGCCAAGGGTTTCGTCAATACTTTGTTCGACACGGTCACCATTCCGGATCGCTTGCGGGTTGCAATTATTCCTTGGACTACGACCGTCAATATTCGTAGCGAAGTTCCAGATCAAACATGGAATAAAGTTCCTGCGCCTGTCCGTAACCCTGTTGACGCAGGCACGCGGTCGCTGCCAACCAATCTTGTGAGCCGCACGGCTAACATTACTCAGACCACTGCCACTTTAAATACATTGTTTGCGCCCGTTGGCTGGCGCGGCTGTATCTCTGGCACTGGGGAAAGCCTTTCGGCTAATGATGATACAAAGGCTGGCATGAGCTGGAATGCTTTGCAGGTGCCGCCGCGCGTCAACAATGCCACCCGAACCAGAGGGGTGAGCACACCGCGGATGTGCGACAATTGGACCGGTTGTCCACCGCCACCCAAGGGGCCGCCACCACCGCCGCCGCCGCCCAAGGGGCCACCACCACCACCTAAGGCACCACCACCGCCACCTCCGCAAACACAGGGCAAATTGATACTGCCTGGCCAAAATGTTGAAAGTTTTGCATTTTTGAACTTTGGCGCGACGACCTTGAACGCAGCCTGCGTCAATAATCGCTACTCTTGTCCCTATCTTTCCTGCCCTGGAGGCAGCCCAAGTGTAACCGCCATTGCGTGTTCGCAAAACGACAATAACGGCACACGCAACGCCTTCTTCAACTTCACGGGCACTCAAAGCTGCGTGAGTAATGGTGGGTGTCAGTGGGACCTCAACTTGGGCACCGCCAATGGCTGTGCCTATGATTACAACGAACTCACATGGAACAATGCCAATGGCTCTTGGTGCTCGTGGGTGCCGCGGCAGACGTGGGATAGCTTCCGCCGCATCACAGGGCCAAACCTGAACTGCCCCATGCCGATGCTTGGCCTTTCTGCGAACCGGACCCAATTGATCGATACAATTGACCGTCTGTCGCCATCACCTGGCGGCACTCATGCCGATGTGGGTTTGCGTTGGGGGCTGCGGGCGCTGTCACCTCGTAACGAATGGAAAGACTTCTTCCAGCACAATCGGCCAGAGCCGTTTGATTCAACAACCGTTACCAAGGTCATGGTTTTGATGACCGACGGCGCGAACGAACAAGCGATTAACTTCCCGGGCTATTGGGGATGCAATGAATCTGGCGCTCCAGGCTGTACGGGTTCGCCAGACCGCGCGACGCTCGACACGCGCATGCAAAATTGGTGCACAGCGATCCGGGATACATACAAGATCCAGCTCTACACGGTTGCGATCAACGTCTCGGATACGGAGGCCGTCAGCCGCCTGCGCACGTGCGCTGGCAGCTCTGACCGCGCATTTGCGGTCGATGCAAGCCAGTTGAATGCAACCTTTGAGCAGATTGCGCGGGAAACCTTCAGTTTACGCTTGAAAGAATAGGCCAGTTCCCGCCTTCTTCTGCGCTAAAAGCGGCCTCGCTTGTTGCAAGCGGGGCCGCTTGGGCTTTATGCACACTTCGTCATGACCCAAATTATTGCTCCTCAAACCGCCCCGCGCGAAACGCCTTGCTCGCGAGCGCTTGCCGCTGGCAAAGTGCCCAGCTTCCAAGATATTATTCTCACCCTTTCGGACTATTGGGCGCGCCAAGGCTGCGTCATTTTGCAACCCTATGATACAGAAGTTGGCGCAGGGACCTTGCATCCAGCCACCACTTTACGTGCGCTCGGCCCAAAGCCCTGGCGCGCGGCCTATGTGCAGCCTTCTCGCCGTCCCAAGGATGGTCGCTATGGCGAAAACCCAAATCGCCTCGGCCATTATTACCAATATCAGGTGATCCTAAAGCCCAATCCGCCCAATTTGCAGGAATTGTATCTCAATTCACTCTATGAAATTGGGATTGATCCCAGTTTGCACGACATCCGCTTTGTCGAGGACGATTGGGAAAACCCGACCGTCGGGGCTTGGGGGCTTGGCTGGGAGATTTGGTGTGACGGGATGGAAGTTTCCCAATTCACCTATTTCCAACAAGTCGGTGGCCTCGATTGTAAGCCTGTGTCGGGCGAACTGACCTATGGGCTAGAGCGCTTGGCCATGTATGTTCAGGGCGTCGAAAACGTCTATGATCTTGATTTTAATGGCCTTGGCGTCAGCTATGGGGATGTGTTCCTAGAGAATGAGCGCCAGCAGTCGACCTTTAATTTCGAAGAATCTGACCCTGCCATGCTGAAGCGCTGGTTTGAGGATGCAGAGCGTATGTGCACCCATTTGCGCGACAAGCGCTTGCCACTCCCCGCCTTTGACTGGGCGCTGAAATGCTCACACCTGTTCAATCTTCTAGATGCGCGCGGGGTTGTTTCGCCGACAGAGCGGCAGAGCTTCATCGCCCGCGTACGCGATCAGGCCAAGGGTTGCGCCGTTCTCTGGGCTGAAACCCAAGCCCCAGCCCAAGAAGAGGTGGTCTGAACTATGCCCCAATTCTTGCTTGAACTTTTCTCCGAAGAAATCCCGGCCCGCATGAGATC
>VKHH01007352.1:0-11216 GCA_015144975.1 Epipyxis sp. PR26KG | reverse complement strand
CCCACGGTTTCACCAAGTTCATCACCAACCAATGAACCGACTTTCACTCCTTCATCGTCGCCAAGTGCAACACCTTCAAGTATATCAAGCTCTGCTTCAACGGTTTCACCAAGTGCTTCACCTACTAATGAGCGAACTTCTTCTACGACTAAACCAAGTAAGACACCAACCAATGATCCGACTTTCATCCCTCCACTGATACCAACTGCAACACCTTCAACTGTACCAAGTTCTTCTCCTACCACTTTACCAAGTGCTTCACCTACCAATGAGCCAAATTCCACTCCTTCATCGTTACCAACTGCAACACCTTCAAGTATACCAAGCTCTTCTTCTACGGTTTCACGAAGTTCGTCACCAACCAATGAACCGACTTTCACTCCTTTATTGTTTCCAACTGCAACATCATCAAGTATACCAAGCTCTTCTTCAACGGTTTCACCAAGTTCGTCACCAACCAATGATCCGACTTTCACTCCTTCACTGATACCAACTGCAACACCTTCAAGTATACCAAGCTCTTCTCCAACGGTTTCACCAAGTTCGTCACTAACCAGTGAACCAACTGCTAGACTTTCAAGTGTACCAAGCTTTTCTATAAGTGAATCACCAATTAACTTCTCCAATGTTGAGCCCAAAATTGTGCACCTTGCTGTCACTGTGGATAGTACATATGTAACTGTGAATTGCACATTTGATGATGATACTGTTCAGTACAGTGGAATATTGTACTGTGCTGCTTTTGCTAATGCGTCATTAGTGGTGTCGACTTCTGCTATCGTGACGAGTGGGTATTCAACTCCATACACACAGAATTTACATCAAAACATTGTCAAAATCAAGAATTTGATCCCACTGTCAAGTTATTATGTCTTTTGTTTCGCTCAAACTACAGAAGGTTATGCTAATTCACTCACTAGTGTTATACAAACTAAAACTCCTGTTTTAACAAAGTGCTGCAAATCAATTACTTGGACAAACTCTCCAGCAACGCTATATGCTGATATATCTAATTACAAATCATCCCAAACTAGCTTGTATACGTATCAGTACAGTTTATCAAATAATCCAACAAAAGAAGTTGTCATAACGCCATTCATTACCTACAGTTCTAATGGTTCTGCTGTATCGCTGTCAATTATTAAGGTGTCTCCAAGTTCTTTCTCATATTCTTCTACATCCTCGTTTTTATCTTCTTCATTTATTATCATTGCACCTTCTTCTTTATCTGACAGTTTCGTGATAAGATTAAATACAACTGGTTCAAGCTCAAACGAATACTCTACCACGACCATAACAATTAAAATTATATCATCAGTATCAGAAGCAATATTATCTCCAACAATGACTTCAGCGATCTTCAGCGATAATGGAGCAAACGTTTTCATTTATTTTGATTCATGGACGAATAAAGGAGATATTAGCTCTTCAACTTGGAAATGAAGTCAATTATTTAATTTTGCAGCTGCTAATACAACTAGTTGTACATGGATTAATAACACTGTCGTGACAGCCACGTTTCCATCATATGATCGGACCCCTCTTTTGAACGTTGGTCAAAATGTGACCTTACTAATGAATAAAATTAAAGCATATTGTATTTCACAAAATTGCTTATCCTACCCATTGAATGATGTACAATCAGTGACAACTAAGGCACCACTAACTCCAATAGCCCCAGTCCCCGTTTTAGTTCTTGCTTCCTATGTTGGACCATGTAATAATGTATCATTCGATGCTTCTCTATCAACTGGAAGTGGCAGTCGGTCGTGGGTATCGGTAAATTGGAAAGTTGTAGGTGGTACAACCTACCACGTTATTCAATCGTATTTGAACGGACTAGGAGCTGACAATCAATTAGGACCATCAAGTATTCCACAATCTCTCATCGAAGAGACAACTTATACTATCAGTTTGACATTAAAAAACTTTTTAGGTGAAATTGGGTCAACTTCTTCAACACTTAAAGTCACATCCGATATTAATGTTCCCCAGCTTACTATTTCTGGTTCATTATCTCGGACTGTTACATCTCGTAGTCTTGTCCAAATCAATACTATTTCGACCTATTCAAGATGTTCGGCGAACGATGGAAGAGTTACCTATCAGTGGACGGTTAAAAAAAATGATATAATTCAAAATATTAGTAGTGCCAGCAACAATCCAACTACATTCCTTTCAGCACCATATACATTTTCTGTAGGAAATTTGTATACACTTGTTATTAACGCTTCTGTTGTGTATATTTCTGATCCAAATATTTTTTCTTCGTCGCAAGCCTCAGTGCAAATAATTGTGTCTTCTGGAAGTATTATAGCAGTTTTAGCTGGGGCTGCTACAAAGCAAATTCCAGTCGATACAATTTCAACATTTGATGCCTCGGGGTCATATGATGAAGATTACTCTTCCGAATTTAATCTTCATTATCAATGGACATGCAGATTTCTTTCTATCGTCAAGTATGGAGCTTCTTGTGATTATCTGATAAATAGTACTTTCACCAATGCTAGTACATTAACAGTTCCAAAAAACGTGTTTTCTGTTGGTGATAAATATTTAATTGTTATTCAAGTTTTTAGTTATGACTATGCTAGATCTGACACAGCTGATTTAAGTTTAATGCCCACTTCTGCTGGCACTGCATCAATTGCTATATCAAGTACATCTACGACATTTAAAACAGCTAATCAGCTTAAATTATCTGGAAATTTTACATCTAGCTATGATGTCAACGCCAAATGGTCTGCATATGTTTCTAATCAGTTATACTCCTTTACCTCTATGACTCCCCAATCAGCAAATTTTGCTGCTTCTCTTTTGGCTGATACCATAACATTTCCACTGGTGGTAAGCCCTGATGCATTTTCTCCAGGCGTGAAGGTGACATTTCGACTCACTATATCTCCAACTTCTAGCTCAAAATTTAATTCAACTTACAATGCTATTACATTAACTGCCAATGCGCCACCAAGTGGTGGATCTCTATCCATAAGCCCTTCGAGTGGATATGCTATCTCAACAGTATTCTTATTGGCAATGAGTGGCTGGTCGACAGATTTTTTACCATTAACATATGAGTTTAACTACTATGTATTAAGCGGGGATGCCTACCTAACAGTTCAAAGTCGAACCCCTCTTACTTCAACTTCCACCCTACTACCAGTTGGATCTGAATCAAACGGTTTCAGCGTATACATTGTTTCTAGAGTGTACGATGCTTATGACGCTACAACATTGGCAGTGGACACTGTGAAGGTTTTAGCTTTAACAACAACAGCAAAAGATATATACAATGATTTATTAGATACATTGTCAGTAGCGTTCGTCTTCAGTAATACCAACAAGGCGATTCAAGCTATTAATACTATTGGTAGCACCTTAAGTTCCGTCAATTGTTCATTAGCAAGTGGATCTTATTGTGCTTCCATGAATATAATGAAATGTAGCAAAACTATTAATACTTGTTCGTCTTGTTTACCTGGTTACAAAGGTATAGCAGGAGATTCTAACGTTCAATGTGTTGAGAACCGGATTGTGACCAATCCAATTGGTTCACTTTGTTTTATTGATTCCAATTGTACGTATGGTTCTTGTCGTGATAATATTTGCATCGCACCAACAAAATCTTGTCCATCTGCAACATCGTCTGATTGCTCTGGAAAAGGCCAATGTGTATATATTGATTCAACAACTGGTAGTTTCTTGTCCCACCATAAGTGTACTATTTTCAATCCTTTTTGCTATGCCCAATGTCTTTGTGATGCTGATTATGGAGGGCAAGACTGTTCACTCACTTTAAATGAAATTATTTTTCGTGATTTATCAAGAAGAAGCATGTGTGATGCACTAGTGACGACAAATAGTTTGATCGATACCTCTAGTAGCTTTTTGGAAAGTTTTGTTGGATCTTTACTTGGTTCTTATTCACCTTACGAAGTCTATACTACAGAAAGTATTAAATCATGTAATAACGCTCTCAAAGTGCTGTCAAGTTTACTATATGACCACTTACCCAACGCTAATACATCAACGAGTTCCTACTTTGTAAATGTATTGTCAAAGTATATATTTAATGCGAATAGGACTAATAATAATAACATTCTTAATAGTGCTTCCTCACTTTTGATTGATGCAGTATTTAATAGTATGGTTGAAGGTCAATCATCTGTTAATCTTGTATCTGATAATATTCGAATATCTGTGATTAGGGAGCCTTTGTCGACATTATCGAATTCAACCTTAACTGTGCCGCAAACTATTTATGAGAAAAGCTATAATTTAACCAGCCAATCACTTCAGTTCTCTGGATCTGCAGATCAATGTGGTGTTAACCGATATGCGGAATTTTCTATTCCGCATACAGTTTTCATCAACAAAAAACTTAATATTTGATTCAAACAATCTAACTTCCTCGAATAATTACACATTTCCAGAATGTCAAAAGTATGATGGCGTGAAGTTTATGCCATGCTCTGGATGTAACATTTCCTCGTACACGAACTATAATGTCACTTTCGGATGTTATGATATGAGCCAGATTTGTCCCATCACTAGTAACCGTCAAAAATTAATAACCGAGTATCACTTCTTGGATGAATTTCTATCTTCGAATAGACGATTAATATCATCAGATATAAAAGTTGCTGAATGTCAATATTCAGCAATTATTCTACAGTTAAGTGATGAAATAACTACAGTGATAACTTATAATCCGGCAGCGTTAAATATCAAAAAGTCAATTACTATTGTTACGTTCATGTCATGTTTGTTATTTACAATCTTAATTGGATCCATGCTTTTCTCGTATTGGGATCGAATTGATCATCATCGGTATCTATATGGAGATGCTAGACAGAAGAAGATTGATAGACAGGAGAAGCAAATGCTCAAACGAGCTAAATCTTTTGCCAACTACTCAATGTTTGATGAACCTAATTTAACTTTGAATAAAGATGGTATTCCTGTGGTTGATCGTACAATCATTGACTCAGGAATGGGTGATGCAGTCTTTACTAACGAACTTTTAGGTGATGCTGATGTCTCTTCCAAATCATATCGCTTCCGCTCGAAGTTGAGTGAATATCTTCATATTGCTATTCCAAGTGGAGTAATCAACCTTCCCAAGTATTCGATTGATTTTCTTTTTATGAATCTTATTCGTCGACATGGATTGGCTAGTATGTTCGTTAGCTCTTCTTTGAAAAAAAATAGATTTGTTCGATAGATCTGCTTTTGTCAATCTTCGTTGATTATCTTGTTCACAGATGTTTTGTTTTATACTATATTTTATACGGATGATGGATACTGTGAAAGCCAAACAAGTCAGTTAGATTGTACTGTATTGATAAATAAAGCTACCTCAACCAATCTCTGTCGGTGGCAAACAGGAAAAGGATGCTCACTGAATCCCCCACCCTCAACTGTAGAATTTTTTGTTGTCGCTACGTTGCTGATAGCGATCGTTGGTGTTCCGATCGAAATATCTTTGTTGCTCATGGTAGATAAATTCGCTTCAAAAATGCCAGATTTATCCAAACTTAATTTATCAACTGAATATTGGTTTGGAATAACAACGTATTCTCCCGCACTCATCTCATACCAATCTGCTCTGCGTAGTTTGCTCCACGAGGATGACAAAAGCAAAGAAGAAAAAACACAAAAAAACATAAAAAAATCCACAAGTATTCGTCGACATACTTCTCCTCGAAAGATTCATATCAATGATGAGGAATCATTCCAGTGCATGAATTACGAAGAACTGATTGTTGAGTCTTTACGTGCGTTTGATGACCTCAATTCTCCTTCCACTGAGGTTGATGTGATATTATCAAAAGTGAGATTATTATTAAGAAATGAACACCAACAAGCACCTCTCACGTGGAGACCAGATTCCAGTAAATATCGAAATAATAATAGTGAGAAAATAAAAGCAATTATGAATCAGTTAGACTTACATCCTTCAGGTCTACCTATCCCATTAAAATTATGGGAATGGTTATTGTATGGTAATTATCGAAATAAAATGAGTAGTAGGTTGCGTTCTATTCATGAGAATACAAAAGAAATTATTAAAAAGTTGGGTGAATTGGATGAGGTAGATCACTCAAAACAAAATATTAAATTGTTGCAATTCTTTATTTTAGAGCATTTTTCTTTTTTTAAAACGTTTGTTTTAAAGCATCAAATGTTTATTGCGTTTGACTATTTTTCTCCGAATTTGATTAATCCTTACGTTTGGTTCTTATCATGGGCTGTGATAATTACATGCAATCTATTTTTTATTTATTGGATATTTGCCTGGGGTGTAAAAAGTGGCAATACAACTTTCTCAGCTTGGGGTTCAACTTTTGCGATTCAAGTAATTCAAGATTTATTCTTTGTTCAAATCATGAGAATATTTTTATTGTATGTATTTGCAATGGAATCAATTAGACCACAAATGCTAGCGATTCGTCGAGTATTAAACACTGTCGCTTTACAACTAGCTCAAGACCAAAATACAACAAACAATAAAATCGCGAATAGCACTTCCCGTCCAAATAATGATTATTTTGATGACACGAATAACAAAATTAATCGTGATTTCTTCACGTCAGAATATGACTCTAATAACACGCTAACAGTGATACAACATTTGTCACCAGCCTGTCGTGCATCTCGTCATCCAGTTATCCAACAATTCATTTCATCCAAAATATTATTCAAGATTAATGATGTAGATGCTGGTATCTGCCGTGTAAATCATGATAATCATTTACCTTTCTTTTTGGTGTTCATTTTCAAAATACCTGCTTTATTAAGCAACTTAAATGTTTCCCTGGGTGAATTATCAGTGAACATAATTCTCCCATCATTCTTATTTGCGATCATTATGGTGAATGTCATTATTTATCGAAAAGCTGGAATAGTTGCGCTAATACTTATTAATTTATTTTTCGTGCACTTTCTGCTTCATTCCTTAGGATTATTCACAAAGATTCGGAAAGGAAAGCTTATAAGAAGCTGGAATATAAGAAAGAGGACCAAAAGTATTCATCCATATTTTGAATGCATTAATTTGAGTCAAGTTTATGAATATTTTTTAATGAAGCAGCGATGGTTAAACAGTTGTTTGATTGAATCGATTCGGTCTCTTCCATTATTATCCTGGATATTTGGGACATGGTTACCCTCACCCGTTTGGATTAGTACATGGCAAAGAATGAACTTGCCAAATATATTTCAAGGGAATACCATTGACAATGGTTTGTCATTCTCCCCATCAGTTTCGTTTTTTCAAAAGCAGTTCGAGTTGTCTACATATAATCTTGACTTGCCCACACAAAGTGACAGAAATTTGCTTAATAATAATCAACAGCAATTTAGATACAATATTCACAGTGACGCTTTGGTAGAAGATCAGAAATTCGAAGATACTAACAGTTCTTGTGTTCTCGATCAAGATATTTGTGATGATTATAGAATATTAATTCTGACTGAATTTCCGGTAGACAATAACAAATATAATATTAATTCTGGTTCTCAATTAGCAACCATACTGACTATGAGCGAATCAATGGACTCCGTAAAAGAAAGAAAATCAGAGGACAATAATAATGGAGTTAAATCATTAGATATTCCATCTGATATATTGTCTATTGTTATTGCTAACAATGTTATGAATGAAAATCAAAATAAAGCGAAGAATAGCAATTATATAAAAAAGAATTCGTATATTTTGAATCTATTATACAAATACTTCTTAGATGTGAGTATCAATAATTTGAATTATAGTAATTCTAGTAATAGTCGTTATGACCTATATTTTAAAGAGGATATGAACAGCAGCCCTGGAACAACCCCATATAAATCTCGGTTGAAGCAAGATTCTTTGGCAAATATTTTTCGAACCAAGTTTGGGCGTATTGATTACATTACTGATATGAACTTCGCCTTCATCAAATTTATTGAATTGTATACAATGAATCATCCGGGACTGCTATCACATGTTGCACTTACTCAGTTCCATATCGACAATTTGGACAAATTTAATGAATTAAATGAATTGATCGATTTTTTATTAGTAAATGGGTATAATCCTTTGATACCAGTACAAGAATTCAAAGAAATTTTACTTGAATTTTGGGAATATTTTCGTCCATATGGGGTTGAATTATTATTAAAAGAAAAAGAACAAATCGAACAATCGATTATTGAAAGTTCAATAGCTTTTTCCTCTTCCCTCTCACCATCTCATAATAGCACGAACTATAGCAACATTGGTGTCAATAGAAATAATAGTAATAGCATTTATTTCAAAGATTTCCATGATTGGTTTCTGAAAATTGTTCCCTTGATTCCTTCTGTTCGAAAACAAATTCTCTTATCATCAGTCTCAGCGACTGCAGTTGACACCAGCGGGACACTGTCTCACGATATTAGGGTCATTGATGACAGTAAAGGATTTTTCGGTAAGTTAGCTAATGGACAGATTTTTCGGTAATTAAGTTTTGGTTTGGTAGAAAGTTCTTTATTACGATTTTTAAAACATCAGTAAAAAACAAAATACATAATCACATGTTGAGTATTATGCTACTTTGAGATTAATCCTTGATGAGAATAATGATTATTGATTGTTAACAATCAAATCAAAAATCAAGCTCTGCTAACAGAAAATATTTATGTTTCATTTTTTGCAAAGTAGCTGATTGACCATAATTCCATTCTTACAACCCAATTTGCATATGATAGCGGTTTTCACAGTTTAAGCAATGCTAAACTATGGTTTTCGCAGTTTAAGTAAAATTTATTTTTACACTCATCTCTGTCTTGCTAATTTAATTGATCTCACTAATTAACAGTCTTTGATATTTAATATAAATTTCTCTAATTATTATTATTATAACTTATTGTGATTGTAGATTATGATGAGGAATTGAATTATCAGTCATGGCTTCCTTCGCTCATTGCTGGTAATAATAATATTGAAAGCAGTCAAACTAAGCAAATCAAATCATTTTACTCGTTTTTCTCTTCTGAAAATCATCATCATGCAGAAGCTATTTCAAGATTTTATTCTGCAAGAAAAACATTTTTAGCTAATACTATTAGGAAAGAAAATAGTATCAAAGTTGATGAAATTTGTTCTCCAATCGATAATTTTGAGTATAACAAGAACATGATCCAAAATAATGTTTATGACAATAATTATGGTTTTGATTATAACAATTCGAGAGAACATGCAACTAATAAAAGTAATCATATGAATAAAGTTAATAATCTTTATTTAGGAAAGAAGAAACTAGAAAATATTAATTTCGATGAAATCTATGTAAATAATAATATGGAATACAATAATATGATGATAAACAATAATCCTCCAAGTAATTATAAAAATTATGAGAGGATTATTCGAAATATCGAAAATGAAGAAGAATCTTATAATAATAATAGCGATAATAATGATACTCTAGAGATTAGTGACTGTGATTATGCCAAGTTAAAAATTAGTGTTACAGCAATCGGATCAAAGGAAATGAGTAATGTTTTCAACGAAGAAGTTGAGCCACAAATTGATGGTATAGAAATCGATATGCAGAAGATTCGTAGCAATGATAGTATGAAAATTGATGATATTTCATATGCTGAAATATATCCTTCTGCTGTTACTGACATCAATAAAACTCAAAATAGCTTATTTAGTCTAGATGTGGGCCATGTTGACTGTGCAAAGTCGACTCATAGAAATGATAATTTTTATAAAATACAATTAAAATCAGTCTCTCAGTCTTCCCAACCACCATCACCCCTTCCTCAAAGACCTACTATATTATTCAAACAGCTTAGTAATCTAAACTCATTGCCTAGCGCTGAGGAAGTGGTTGCATTGAACGTGAAAGACCGTATCGGATATTGGGAATATTGGACGGGAGAAAAATAAAAATCAAAAGACGAAGACAAGTCTTTGACGCATGTGATTAATCCAAGCATCTTTCTGACTTTGTTTCATCTCCAAAATGGGGTCTCTAATAAAGATATGTGCAAATAATAAGAAAACTTTCCAGCTGATATGAATCTACTTCCGTCATAAAGCATAGCATGTCATGGTTCGTGTATTTTTCAACGTATCCAAGTCAACAAATTTAATACAATCAGCATTATAAAATTGTTAGTGTGAATATCGCCTCAGGATGGAGTGTTTCTGCAAGATATCAGCTTCTCCTTCATCTGAACATTCATCATTCAGTTTTACTTGTCAGTCTACCATAGCAATTCCGGTAAGGAGGGTTACACAAATACCAAATGATGCTTACCAGTCATGTACTAGTCTAACCTCGCTCAGTGACAATTTCGAAATACTATTACAAGTATTGGAGATGTTGCATTTCAAACCACTTCCTCCATCACTTCAATTTATATTCCTAATGGTGTTACAAGTATTGGAGATTATATATTTTATCAATGTACATCATTATCATCTGTGACTCTTGGAACTGGTTTTGTTACGATTACAAGCTGCATCTAAATTGACTACCACTACATCAATCACCATTCCGGATAGTGTTACAACTCTTGCAATCCATGTATTCCAAGAATGTGTATATCTATCGAATGTCATCCTTGGAAGTGGTTTGGTTACGATTGAAGAAAGTGCATTTAAAGCCACTGCCATCACATCAATTATTTGTCACAATCATAGGAAGAAATGCATATCAGCAATGTTCATATCTTGTAGGTGTGACTCAAGGGAAAGTTTGGTTACGATTGATGAAAGTGCATTGAAACAATCTGGTATCACATCAATTGTTATTCCAAATAGTGTCACAACTATTGGAGTTACTACATTCCAACAGTGTACATTACTACTGTCATCTATGGCAATTGGAAGTAGTTTGATAAATTTCGCAAATTCAGCATTTGATAGCTACTCAAATCTAAATTGTCATAGCTATACAGTACTAGGAAATTCTGTGATAACATGCGGTTCAAATCCATTTTCAGGTACAGGATGTGGATCATCAACGAGTTGTTCAACTTGCTCAAATCCATCAGCTACTCCAGCATCAAAATCATTAGCTATTCCATAATAAAACTATTGAATATTTCTCAAGTTAGGGCCGCCTTCCGATGATACAATTTTTTTTGCAAAAAGCAAAAACGAAAGCCCCTACAAAAAGCGGTCCCCCTTTTACAAAAAGCAATTTTGATTTACAATTGTAAATGCATTTTTGCTTTTT
>VKHH01007351.1:0-11237 GCA_015144975.1 Epipyxis sp. PR26KG | reverse complement strand
TAATTATTAATTGTTGCCCGTTTGTACATGGTTTGTAAATTTGAGGTGAACGGTTTTGCAACTTTTCATAACTTTCTTTGTCAAACCTGGATACATTGAACACAAGGGCATAAAATGACAATATATACTGTACCAACAATTAACAAATTGTAAGTTGGCTTGGAACTCCCTTTTGAATTTAAATAATGGATCATCTTAATAATAACTTAGCAAACTCCGACCATTCAAGTATTTTGTCTCATCAGCTTCTTTCATATCTCGATAAACTCAAACCAATTCTTGTAGTACCGCTAGAAACTATAATTTTTGCAGATGGTTATCTAGATATAAGTAAACCAAAGGATATTGTGCTAGAAAATTTCGATTTATCAACATCTGACTTACTCAAATTTTATTTTCCCTCGTACCAAAATAATGTGCTAAATCCTATCATTGATGCACTACAGTTTACTAGATCTGGAGTAATTGGATCAAGAGTACTTCTTTTGGATGTATTGACAGTATTATGTGTCATGTGTACTGGTTCAGTGGTTCAAAAGGCACAGCTTTTGTTCAAATGGTATAATACTAATCAAAGTGGATTATTGACAGAAGTTGAACATATTACTCTAATAACTCATTTTATTACTTGCATGTATAAAATGAAATTATTAGCATCTGTTCTTGATTTAACACATGATGATGCTCAGTATATAGCAATAAAAGCTCGGTCAATAATAAATTTAAGTAATAAATTGAATATTCAAACTAATCATAAGCAAGTAAATTATTGTCCAGGTCTATATTTTAATGATTTTGTCCAATGGATTGAAAATAATGCAGAATGTCAAACGATATTTAAATTTATCATGGTATTAAATCGATTAATCGATCTGATGACCACCCTTAATAACAGAACAAATTCATTGTTATCAATAATGGAAGAAAGGGACGAGATCAAATGGAATAGCATGCCTATACAATCATTCGTTGAAAATAATTTGAAACAAAAGAAATCTAAAATAATTGAAGTGTATAGAAATCAGAATAGTATTTCGTATTTGTTAAGTATTTCGCAGACTAATTTCGATACAGATTATGTGTCCTTTACAAGTAATGATGATTTTGGTGAAAAAGAAACCATAATCAAGTGTGTAAACGTTAAAATCAGTCAGCATTATGCTGCACCTAATCCATTATACGATATCAAGGAATCTATTCAATGTGCTCATCAAAAGGAATTAAATGAATGTATTAAATGCAAATGTTGTAATAAATACTATACTGTTGACAGCTATCAAAAAGTGCCAGCCAAGTCATTTTCGTCATATCAAAAGAAAACTTCTATTCTTCATAGAATCGATATTAAATCGTTACAATCTGACACAAGATATACTTTTCAATTTTACGGTATGAATTGGTTTATTCCTGCTTTGGAATCATCAACTTTAAAGGATTCTAACCTTCATACACCAGTGACAACTATGAAGGAAACCACATCATCTTATAATATCAAGCATTCAATGTATAAAAGAGGCGATATAAAAATCTGTATTCTACCATCAATAATTCCTGTAAATGCTTTAGACCAGTTATTTTATAACAATAAAGCAATCAGAAATAGTACAGTAACAGTATTTTCTTCAAGTATAATCTCCGTTCGTCAGGTAAAATCAACGCAACTCATATTTCTTTTAAAATGAAGTAATGAACTTAAATATATTTATTCGCAGATGATCCAACAATTAATACAATACCAATCATCATCACCAAGAGATGAGATTGACTTCAATAGATTAATTTCTTCTTTGAAGATTGCCATGGAAGATTATTTCAATTCAACTTGGATGGAACAAATTGAAAAGATTTCTAATCATTTTGAAAATCGTGATGCAAATCATGATCAGCAAATAATATACTATAATTGTATTGGACCATGGCTTCAGATGAAAGAAGATATTGAATTACTGAAATATCTTCTGCAGGATCCTCTCAAAATTAGTGAAAATAATACTATATTTATTAACCAATTAAATAATATAAAGTCTGAATTAGAGAGTGTATATCATTCCTTTCATCAAACCGTTTCTCCAAGTAGACATGAGTTAGCCATTGGTACCACTAGACTCATGTTTATAGCCACAGAGTCTCAGATTAGTCAAAAATCAGGTAGTGGGTACATAACAATTGACCAATTGGTGACAAATCTTCAACAGGAAAACTTGATGAATTCTATGCGTAGGAACGTTCAAGAACATCTTGTAATTATTTTATCAGCTCCTCTTGTATTTTTGGATGATAATACTTTAGCTTTAATTGAGCAACTAAATGAAAAGAAATTGGAAGGTGTCAATCAAAATGATGTTTCTAATAAGGAATCAAATCAAATCGAACTCCATCAAACTCAAGGACAACAAATTCCGTTGATTAAGAGTATATCAACAGGATTATTTGGAAAACAAGAACTCGTCCACGGAGAATATGTTGATCCAAATCGCAAAATTACTTCTTCATTTACTGAGGATCAAATATCTATTCATAGGCAACAACTAATCGACGAAGAAATTAAACGTAAAAAAGCAAATGAATTAAATTTCGATGAGCGATGTTTTATGTTTTTCTATGCCCTTTCAAAATGGTTAGATGATGGAATGACTGTATCAAGCACAGATTTTTCAGATTTTTCAACAAATGCTCAGTCATATAATAAGAGAAAAATAACGATAGTATCGTGCGGATGGGAACAAGGTGTGGATTTTACTATTCAAAAATCTTCAATAGGAGAGGTTGTTCAGAAGATAAATCATCACACTTTACTCCCAAGTCGACAAGCATTGATTCCTGTTGTAGATAAAAGTGTTAGTGGTGAAGAAATAAAATTTTCTAATCGAAGTAACTCGAAATTAACGAGAACCGCAAGCAAAAGTAGAAATAATAGTACTAATAGTATCTCATCTACTAAGTCAACTGATATAAATATAAATAAATCTATTAAACCAATCTCTATGATTGAAATTTTAACAAATCGAATACTCGAGAGGATATCTTCATCTCTTCCATCCAATTTAAATTGTATCGTTCATAACGAAGAGAGTACTCCACTTCGATCTTTTTATTGTGAGGAAGAACAAACTAATAGCAATGGATCTATTTCTGAGCCAATCTTTTATCCCATAAATATTGATTTGCAAAGGCATAATGTCAATCAAAGTAATAGCAATACTAAAAGCATACAAATCACACGTGGCCCCCGTGTGTTAAAATTGTCTGATAATGAGGTTGTAATTGGAGTTGATGGCATGGGCAGTGGAATAATGAAATGCTGCTTATATGAAGTACCAATACATATGAATCAAATTGATGCTTTGAGTCTGATTTGCTGTGAAAGGAAGCATTTCCGATTTGTTCAATCCATACACAAGCACTGCATCAATAGTAATATAAATCATCAGTTACTTTTCAGATTTGAAAAATTGCTAGCGTTTTGTTCTTTTATTGCCATCATTGATCTCTATTCACTTTCTTCAACAGATTTATCTGTCCCTTCTTTGCAAACTGTTGCTGACACTATACCATCTACAGTCTTCTTCAAAACATGCGGAGTTGAAAAAAGTTCATCAAATTCAATATTTTTATCGCCTGTTAGCGTAATGGATTATGTCTCACCATCGACCAGAATTGAAAGAATTATAAATGTGTCAATGTCATTACGTGGCCCGCCTAGTTTGGTCTACTTGCTCGATTATCATAGTAATCCTACGATTGGAAAAGCGAATCAAGCTGTTGGTTATAAGCAACCTTTTCATGCATATTATGATGATAAACATATGCTTTCTATGGATTTATATCAACTAAAGAATAATTCCAAGATGTCTCATAATATTCCACCCATCACTGATCATTTACAACATTTATTTCACAGAACAAACTTATCAATATCTAACAGTATGATAAAAGAATCGCTAAACAATATGAAACATATTTTATATGAAAATAAATCTTCCCATAATGTAATTAATTATGACGATGAAGAATTAAATAATGTAACCATTGATCATTATGGCAGTTACTGTTTTATAAAACCAAAATCGAACTCAATTGAATGTATCGAAAAAATAATTGAAAGTATTATATTAATTCATAAAATGCCATTGGTTCGTTACATAGTAATACTCCTTAATCAGCCCTTAATACGATATTTACAAAAGCCTGCGAAAGGTAGCAAGACTGCTATACCATTATGTGATGGATTATTATCGAAATCCAAATTTATTTGTTGCAAATTATTTTGTACTTTATTAGATTGGAAGAGTTTGAGTGTTGCTCGAGATTGTAAAATTATTAGTATTGGTGATGTTGATAAAGTGCGAACAATTATTATATCAAATATAATGAATAATAGCAATAATATTCATAATAATAATGATGTGACAGGAGCAGTCGTAGCTGAACAACCATCTTTATTTTTCTCTCAAGGTGAAGGCGCTTTCAGTAATAATAATGATTTTCAGCTACCTTTTCAATTATCATCAGTATTGTCCCAATCATATGGACTGGAGGCTATGGTTGGAGGAGACTCAATGTTTGATACATCTACTAAATTATATCACAGACCGCCAAGTATGGCTGGTGTCATGTCCTTTGTTCATTTAGTGTTACCCATCTATCATAATACAACCGATCCAACAATGGTCATTTATGAAGGGATATATGATTTGCATGATATAGTGCGATGCCACGTGTTGTCTTCACATGATAAAATTCATTCTAGTGTGACAGTAGTTAACCCAAGAGATGATTGGATGAATAAAGAGAAAAATCGAAATGAAAATGATGAGATTGCTACATTAAACAAAAATATGTTATCAATAGACCTTTTCAATGAATTAGAACCAATCGTATATAGAATAGATTTTCTTTGTCCGATGATAGAGTCGAATGATATCGTGTCTCAACAGGCCATGATAATGGCTGATGAGAATAATAATCCGATTGTGGAAGGTGGTTTTATCCCAAAGAATGTGATGCATGATGTCTCAATTAGACCTATCCTCAATCAAATTGATTTAATAGAATTAATCTTAGGTCCAGTCATTGGATTAATCACTGATTCCGCTGTGAATATATTATTTGAAGTCAATATGGATTTACCTAAGCTAGAATGCAAGTTATTACCAATAGGAATCATTGATGATAATAATCGAGAGAATGAAGATGGAATGGGAGAGAAAGCATTGCCAAGTTTCGATGAGAATGAAAATGAAGATGAAGATGACAATAACAACAATAAGACTGCTTCAGTTTATACACTTGAGTTATCCGATATAAAAGCATATAATATTATAAAATTCAATTTCTCTAACTTGTCACCAGACACTTTGTATGAGATTTATTTACCTGATTTTATATTTCCTTCAAGATGTATTGGAAAATTCCGTACTATTCAACCCTTTTCATCCTTTGCTGAAATCGCGGTTACGAGTAATAATGCATTGTCAGGAAACAATCCATTAATGGATCTGCTCATCAAACAATTAACATTTCAACAATCTACATTAATAATTGAAAGTAACATGTTAAATCAATATTATACTCGATTAGATGAAGATGATGATGAAGACGATAATAACGATAATAATAATGTAGATGAAAATAATACTAATATCGAACAAAATAATGATGACCAAGAAAATGATAATCCGGATGGTAGTAAGAGTGTCAAAGGTGGAGTATTTGGTGCACTTTCTACTCATATGCGCTCTCCGGGAAATTCAACTTCTGCGATATTCCATTTAGGAATTCAGTCGATGTTGCCATTATATATGAATAGAATTATATTATTATTGATTGAACATGCAAAGAAAATCCAATTACCAGTTCCTGAGGCAAGTGCTATTGGTGCCTGGTATTTCAAACAATTCGAAGATACGATCAAAGACACTTTCCGGATTGTATGGTCACTACCGCAATTAAGAGATGTGCTCTCTATGGGTTGTAATTCACCTTTATTTCGATCAGAATATTTAGTACCATTGAGTCGATTAGGACCGAAAACAATCTCAACAATTGAAATAAATGATCAAGAATATGATGATAAATTATCCAATGTTTTGATTCCAATTATTCGGACTGTGTTTCAACAGCAATTGCATAGTTATGTGAGTTGTTTGTATGGTTGGGGAAATGAAACAGCGAATTCAAATGATGATAATCTTTCTCATAGTAAAGTGTGGAGAAATAATGGTTTAGCAGTGATTAATATTGATATTGTAAGTCAAAGGAAACCAATCAGTGACAAGAAGAAGAAAGCGCGTTCTGTTGGTGATGCAATTGGTGACGACCAAACTGATAATATGACTCAAAGCACTGATTTAAATGATGTTAATCGAAGTGCAGATGATAATGATAAGAATGCAGATCATATATTTACATTAGGATTCATCGACAAACCTCAATGGAAACGATTACGCAAACTTGCCACTGACAAAACAGTCTCTCACATTGTGATATTATGTGAAGCTCCAATTATACCATTATTATCAGTCCCAATGGATCCTATTAATCCATCCTCGAAAAATCGTAACAAGGGTGAGATTATTCCATGGAAACCAACTCAAAATGATTTGCAAACTTTTTTCCAATTTTGGATTGATTGGCTTGCATTATATCAACAAAAGAAAGTCTCTTCATCAAGAAATATTGTGATTATTTCTTGTTCTGAAACAGTTTCTTATTCAACTGTTATTCAAGATTTGAAAAGTGGTTTGAAAATTCATCAGTTTTGTTTAGGTGTTGATGAAACGGTTATCGTTAAAAAATCAAATCGAAGAAGAAAAATGAATGCAGATTTATTACAAAGTATTCGTAACGGTAATACTATCATAATTTTTAGTTTTAAATATGATTCATTATAAATATGTATAATAATTCTAAATAGAATATGTGTTATCTGGCAAGCTTGGTAACATTCGATATCGTCATAAAATCGGGACTGAACCAATGGCTCAATTTGATGCGACAAGAAATGCCACAGACAACAACACCAGGTCAATCAAACGAATCTTAGCAAGTATAAAAAAAACTCAAATAAAAAGAATGAATGAGAAAGAAGAAGGTGAGTTTATATGTTAATAAAAATTATCACTTTTCTTATGTTAAATAATATGCATATTATTTATCAATTAATATAATCGACTAATTTTGACATATTTTAGTTGGGTGCCTCCGTAAATTTTGGGGCTATATCTGTTGAACGTTATGAGCATACAAAAAATAGATTTTACCTAAATGTTTAGACAAGAGTCTAAACAAACTAGATATCCCCTAAAAAATTTTGATTTAATTTTATGTTTTCAGGGGATTTTACGGAGGCAGCCATTAATTTCTCCTAAATTATTTCAAAAATGAATTATTTAAATTTTAGGATGTCGTGTTAAAAGTTATTATCTTTTAATTACTTCCTAGATAAATCTGCACCTCCTGTCCCTGGCTCAGGTTATGGTATTTTAAAAGTTTGGTTTGACACTTCACATGGACTTGGATTATTTTCTTCAATCACATCAAAATCTAAACAAGATACGAAAAGTAAATTATTGCAACCTATTGAAGAGGAAGATACCTACAATGAAGCAAATATTATCGTTGGACCTATCATTGGAGCACCAAGATTATGTTCGATCATTCATAATGATAATAATAATAATAATAATAATAATGAGACCGAAACAAATCTAAAACAAGAAGAAACTAACAAAAGCCAAGCATTAAAACATCAGGAATGGCTTAAAAATCACACCTTCACTATACCTTTTTTAATCGAATTAGATACACCTTGCGAATTATTAGTATCAGTTACAAATATTTTCCATCCAGAATTATCGCCAGAATTACTATCTATTCATTATAAGCATGCAAGGAGACCAATAGTAATCGAATTAAATAATCTTATGATAGAATCAAGATATCATATTAATATTATAAAAGGACTTAAAAAACCTTATTATTATTCTTCATTTATTATAAATACTCATTTCCATTGGGATGAAACAAATATAATATTATTAAATAATCAAACATTAAATAATCGAATATCATCATCTTCTTTTTTACAAGATATTAATAAGCGATCTAAGTTACCATTCCATGGAATCACTTGTATGGCTCATACTAATTTTCTTCCTAATTTCGATAAATTAATCCATAATATTAAAGAAAATGATGATTTCATTAATAAATTAAACGAATGTGATGATTTGAAGAAATTAACAATTGAATGCCAACATGAAATTGATAATATTATTGAATTATTTCGTTGTGAATATCGGAATATTCTAACAAAACCATGTTATCGAGAGAGTTTGAAAAATAATTTCAATTTATTTATACTTAATATTATGGCATTAACATTACCATTAGAAGAACGAGAAAAGGTTTTGGAGATATATGATACGAATAATAATAATAATAATTTTAATAATAATAATGATAATAATAATAATAATAACAATAATAATAATAATAATAATAATAATAATAATAATAATAATAATAATAATAATAATAATAATAATATTGATAATTATTCCAACTCAGGGACAAATAATAGTAAGATTTCGAATGATTATAAAGTATCTCAATTATTGAAATTAATCATAAATCGATTAAATCAAGAATACTTTGATCAATTATTATATCCGAATATGAACATATATAATGCTATTCGTCTTGGAAATCCTATTTCAAATGAAAATGAAGTTGATGAAAATCATGATTCAATAGAAAGTCCAATGAATTCAAAAGATTTTAATGAACGAATGAACATAATAAAGCAAACTAATAAAGATTTTTTTGATTTGAATGAGTTACAAAAACAACTATTAGAATCTTATCGTAAAAGTCGCTTACAAGATTATTCGATTCAGTCGCTCTCATTGCAAATTCCGATTGCTGTTCATTATAGTAATCCAAAGCATAATACAACAGAAGCAGTGTTTGTGCAATGGCTGAAAGGATTAAAACCATCCCCTTCAAAGTGGGTCCCATGGATATCACCAAATAAAAAAGTAATAATAGAACAATTACCACCAATAAATGACCAGAATTTATCATATATTTTAGATGAGTTAGATGATGTTGCATCATCATTTCAACAAGGGATTCGAATCATAATAATCGATGATCCAATCGATTATTATTTACCACCATTGAAAGTATTACCTATAGAAATCCCTCCAATTGAAGAAATGGAAGAAGATGAGAATAAAAATTCTACTGTTGAATTATTAGAATTCGAAGCATTAAGTAATGCTATTCAAAATCAATCGAATCGCAAGGGAGGGGTCGATGAGTTCTTCAAGTCAGACGCGACTAATGTTAGTTATAAGTTTCAAGATGCGTTGATAAAGTGGATGGATCAAGATAGCTCAAGAGAGGTAATGTATACATTATTTTGTCTAAGTTAATATATAATATTGATAATAGTAATAATAATAATAATAATAATAATAATAATAATAATAATAATAATAATAATAATACAATTTTTGTTATTATAGTTATGTGTGGTATGTTCTTCCAACAAATATAATGGATCTCGTCGAGTGAAAATACAGCATCCTTTATTCGACAGTATTATCAGCTTGTACATTATCGATAGTGTGTATCGTAATAATGAGTTCGATCGCATTTTAATTCAAACGGAGAAGGAAGCGAACAAAAAACAAGCTGCTCCTAAAATATCATCAAATGCTGCCAAAACAAAACGAGGTCAAAGAATCAAAGAAGAAGAAGACAGACAAAGAGCATTGTTGATTAAGAATGAAATGGAGGAGGTCATACGTTCATTAATACCGGATGGTTATCTTCTGATCGAATGCAGAACAGCTGATATGCTCCCTTTGCTTGATGATGATTATAATAATAGTAATAATAATAACAATATTAATAATGTTACTAATAATATCATAAAAACAAGCGATGAGGATGGAGAGGAACAAATCAATGAGAAGCATGATGAAAAAATGGATGAAATAAAGCCCCCTAGTTCATTATCATTATGTAAGCCTATCATCATGCGTAGTGTGTTGGGTGAAGGTGACGAGGCCTTCAAAATTAAAGCAAATGAAGATACGGTAGAAGAATTGCCATCACCATTTGATCTTTTACAACTTCCGGATTGGATAAATAAATTCTGTCCCGCGTAAGTTTGATAATTATCATAATAATAACAATATAGTTTATTATTGTTATTGTGATTATAATTATTAATATTATGAATAGTACCGATGTGATATTTGTGCAAGACGAGGTGTGGGAGTACATGCAAGAGCAAGCTAGTACTCGTAGTTGCATCAATCTGATAGAATCGAGAGACATGATTCCTATGATTATGAGCTATTATGAAGCATCGCGACTATCGGAGCTGTCCCGTCCTCCGGATCTGAGAGAAGTGGATATGGATATGCCAGGTGTAACGGCCATGTTTCTCAAGGATTTGACAGAGCAGCTCTGGTATGAGGTAAGCCATTCATTCATCAATTAACCAAAATAAATAATAGTAACTAACACTTCCTCCGTTTTGTATGACCATTAGTGACATTTCTTATTAATAAATAAATAATGTATTTATTCGAAAATAATGAATTAATGATTCGACATTAGGTTGTACCCTCGGAGCTCCGTGCTCATATGTTCTCCCTGTGCGATGACTTCATATTATCATATTGCTATACAAAGGCCATGGGTGATACTAACATCATGACATCAGCAGTGAAGTTCGCCAATGCTTTTCAATACTCGCTACTGCTCTCCCTAGCCTTTCACACCGCCTACATGATGTCTCACATGGACAAATACCATTATTTATTTAATCAATTAGATCCTGCAGTGAAAAAAGTGAAAACAATCGAAAAACAAGAAAAACAAGAATTATTAGCAAATGAAGTGTTAACGTCAGACGATAATAATGATGATTCTGCAAATAATAACAATAATAATAATAACAATAATAATAGTAATAATAATGAGTTGAAAGAGAGACTGACAAGGTCATTAAAACAATATGAAAGTTTGAAAAGAAAAGTGTCGATGAATGTGATTAATCGCGAGAAAAGACAAACCATTTATAAAATCAATGAAAATAAAGCAAATGAAAATGAGGATGATAATAATAATGATATTATAAATAATGATAATAATAATAATAACAATAATAATAATAATAATAATAATAATAATAATAATAATAATAATAATAATAA
>VKHH01007350.1:0-11242 GCA_015144975.1 Epipyxis sp. PR26KG | reverse complement strand
TTGTGCTCCGAGCTGGTCTAGTTGAGCCAGAACGCGTTGCTGGCTACCTGCGGATGTTCGAGTCCGGGCGAGCCGCTTCAAAACTTGCTTTCGAAGACATCAATGGGTTCGCTCCTCTTCTCTCGCGATGGCTGCCGACCGGACTTGTGGACTTCACTCTGAATTACCTCCGCCGCGAGCTGCCCGAGGAGCAACGGAACCGGCGTATTGAGGAGGACAGGCGATCGGCGACATATCGGAACGAGCTGCGGCTTCGACGGGAAGAGAGCCTCGACTGGGGTGAACGGATGAGTGTCTCGCATTCCAACTTTGGATACGGCGGACCAAGCCGCTGGGAATGGGAGACGCTTTCGCTTGAGCGCGACTCCTTCAATTATTTTCCTGCATCGCCCCTTCACCAACCGTTCCAGGCTCTTTTTGAAAATGCCCAGGACGAGGCTCTGCGGCTTGTGTGCTCGATGTCGAACCACGCGGTGGAGGCCTGGCGCCAACTTCATCGACTTCAGCCTGACTTCGGCACACCCGTCCCAATCAAACTAGACTTCCCGTGGGGGCACCAGATATTTTGGGGTGGTGTCCGGGAGTACCTATGGAGCCGTGGGCTATGGGCGCCGAAGCCTCTAGCCTCTGCGTATCTCGCGCTCGACAAATGGGCAATCGAGCAGGCCGACGCCGGGGTTGACAGCGACACGCTCATTGAGCGCATCGTTCGCGGCAACGACTCTATTGCCGCCCTCGGGATCGCCCTTCATGTTGCGCTAGCACGCCCTTCTATCTCACCCGTCAACGAGGCCCTCGTCACCTGTCAGCGGCTCTGGTCGGCGGATATGCAGCGATATGTTCAGGAGGCAGGCATTCGGTCGAGCAGTCAGATCGGTTTCCGACAAGAAAATCAGCGCAGGGACGCTATGGCAGTTGAAGCGCTCAATACTCTACCCGTCCGCGCGGAGGAGATCCGAAGCCTTGCGATGCTTCATGTTCTCCAAAGCGATGCTGTAGCTGCACAACGCGTCCGCGACGCGATCAAGGCATTCGCCGACGCGCCTGACTTTGAGCTGGAAGAGCGGCCCAACCATCCTGCGGCATGGGAAAATGCTTCCGAGCAAGCGCGTACATACGCTGCCTGGGGAGAGCTGAGCAATTATAGACGGTTGAACATTACCAACCAGCCAGAGCACCAGGCAATTGTCGTGGACAACCCGGTGCTAGATGAACCAGGAGTCCGGGAGCGGCTGGAGGAGGGTCAGGAGCATTTGCTGGCGTTCGCTTTGTTTAATTGGGCAGATAAGTCGTTCGAAAAGGGCAGCATTGCAGACGATATGACCTTAGACCGGGCTATTGCGAGCGCACGCTCGCTAGACAGCGGGACGATCTTCCAGCGGTCGTTTGATGGCGATCAAATTTCAATGCGCCAAGGCGCGGTTGCAGGCGCGGCCGCCGTTATTGTTGCATTTGCACCAGAGGGAAAAGACATCGAGTGGGCAAGGGGCGTGCTGGCGCGGGCTGCAAAGTGTCCCGAAGAGGGTGGCCCACTTTGGTCGTCAGTCGGTATCGTTTCCTGGCACCACGTCATCTTCGTGGCGCGAGCGGCAGCTGCGGACCTTCGCCGAGACCCCAACTCACGTCAACACGCGGTCGAGCTTCTGTCGACGTTGATCCATCCGCTTGACAATGTCGGATTAGAGGCCTCCGGCGTTCTTGCGTCCTTGTGGGATGTCGCTCCTAAGCTCTGCTGGGTAGGCTTGGGACTCGCGCTTGACATTTGCATCGTAGGTCCCGACGAAATCAGTCCGAACTTGATCCATGATCCTGGTGCGGGTGCCGGGGCTCGGCAGCACAAACTTGTTGCAGCGATCGCGAAGTTGGACATTGAGGCTGGCCCACTGCCAGTTCCGCCGACGCCTTGGCTGGCAACTGCGGTCGTCGGAGTCAGGCGCAGGAAACGCGCACTCACGTCTGATGCCGACGAGGTGGCGAATCACTGGCGCAGCGCTGACGGGTGGTGGCGATCGGCCCGTGCAGGGGAGATCTTAAAGAAGCAACCCGTGCGCGAGATACTGGCTTCTTCTTTCGAGGGCTACTTTGTCTCTTATTGTGAAGTAATGCTCTCATGGACGATCGAAAGGCTGGCACCGGTTTGGGCCTCGCACAGCCGCGAAGTCGAAAGGGCTGACGTGCTGGAGTGGACCCATGAGTTTGGCGACGTGCTTGGCCAACTCGTCGGCTTGCTCGAACCCCGGCGGGCCGAAACGAATTTCATCGCTACGATCTGCGCAGTCGAAGATGAAGACACATGCTTTGATCTTCTCATGCCGCTCGTCAGAAGTTTCATCTGCGAGCACGTGTTAGATAGCGCCGAAATCGCAACGATCTCGCCGGTAGTCTTGGAGCGCTCACTCGACCGGCTGCTAGCCGCACCAACGTTTTGTCGAACTAGCTACCGTGCTGGGGAGTTGAATGGGTTCTCTAAGCCAAGGCTTGCGCGATGGCTGATGTTCGTTGGAATTGAAAGAGCCGAACTCAGCCATCGGTACTGCAATGGCGATTGGTCAGAACTGCCCATTATCCTGCCAACGATCGACCGATTTATCCGTACCGCCGGCTGGGTTCCCACGGTCTTGCAAGACTTCCTGACGCTCGCAGAGCGTGCACGCGATCATTACCCTCCCGAAGCGTTCGCTGACGCGATCCTTTCGGTGCTTTCTTCCGGCGGCGATCTTGAAGCACACTGGCGCGGCACCACTATCGCTGCTCGAATCGCCTCACGGATTCAGGATATTGCTGACCGCGCCTCCCCACTACCCCTCGAGCTCGGCCAGAAACTGCTTCGTATTCTCGATATGCTTATTGATCAAGGCGATCGTCGGAGCGCGGCGCTGCAAATCAGTCCGGCTTTTCGTGATTTGCGTGTCATCACAGCCGACCGCCCACCAACTCTTTAGTTTGATTTCTGTTCAGCAAATGGCAATCAACAATGCGGCGACCTAAGTCTTCTTTGGTTTGAGTTCGTCGAGAAACTGATCGGCAAAGCAGCTGTAGCGTGCCCCTAAATGCTTCTCAGGGCGACCGTGAGCGGTTTTTCGTGCCCATTGGCCGTCATGTGCCGCTGAAGAGCGTAAGCTGCCTCGGTACGTCTTTCTGTGACTTTTCGTCTCTTTGGTAGCTGCTGGGCAAGAACGGCTCAATCTCAGCTCGTCGCCACAGCGTGATGCCGTCAGGCTTTTTCAACAGCCATTTTTTCGCCCACGGGCCAATTTGCCTGAACTCGAGGCCCATTCGCGCCGCAATCTCTCTGGTGCTGATGTAGTTCCTCGAAGCCTCAATCACGCTTTGTCGCTGAAGCTTCGCGCTCGTGCGGTTGATGCGCTTTAATTCGCCAGCCTTTAGCAAGGCTGAGATGTCATTCGGATTGCAAGCGAGACGTTCTTCCGCTTCAAATTGAGTACAATCCTCACGATTGGGTTCAGGCGGGGATGCCCAAGCAAAGGATCGTGTGACGATTTGCACCGCGACCTCTGGGGCAACAGTCAAATTTGAAGCCTTGAAGCCATGTTTGTTAGAAATGCGCTTTAAAGCACCAGTCAATGTCCCGGCCAGGGTAGCCGCCAGGAGGCTCCCCCATGGCCTAGGCGACGTCCCCGTAAGCGCAAAACACGAGGATAGGTTTATCCTTTCCACATCTGCAGCGCTGTGTTGGTCGATCTCTGCCTGCAGCCGCCTAATGAAGCTTTGAAATTCACTGTCGACTAAGAATTTTCCCGCGAAGCATTGTGTGATTGCTGGGGAGGGGTGCCACCTTAGTTCTTTTAGATCGACCAATTGTTCAATCGCGGTGTATGTGAGGCCGAATTCGGCGTGAATGCTATCCGTTGAAATCCGGTCTTTGAGGGTCGCAGCAAGCTTCTCGACGTCGTCCTTGTCGAACCAATCAATTTGACGTTTTTTACCTCGGATATGTGTTGGCTTCAGCGCGCCGATGCTGACGATTCTGCGCGTCGCTGCATTGTCCACGCCCAGAATTGATGCGGCTTGGCGTATCGTAATCTTCCCGGTGTCTTGCCGCACGATGGCGAGCGTCTGGGCGGAGTAACTCGCAATCGGTTTCACCTCCTTGATCATGTCTAAGACAAAGCTGACTGTCGATGGCGCGTGGCCTGTTTTGATTAGTTCCTTCAGACGGGCGAAGAAATCTTGGGAATTAAATCCAACTTCTTGCTCGTCAGCTTCAAAAATCGAGGCTGGGAATCCGCGTAAGATCTTAGCGCCGGCGATTGTTAGGTGTGGATAAAGAGCACTTGGGGCGAGTTTACCCGAACATTTTTTTTGCTTTGGTCGCGTCGCTCGCCCAAAAAGGCTGATCAACTGCAAGAGTACCCCGCGATTTAGGTGCCGGAACAGTGGGTGTACCTGCATTAACCCGCGACGCACTTCGATGTCGTCAAGGCTAACAATGTCAGATACGAATTGCAGAATTCCGCGGTCTTTCTTCGCAATGCTCACCGGTTCAGCTCTTCGTAAATCAAAGCCGCAGCTGTCGCAGCGATGAACACTCGAGCGGGGTAATGCCGCCAATTCCTTGCCGCAATCAGGTGCTGGGCAGTTCTCTTGCAGCACTTCCCAAGACTCACGGCAGAAGCCAAGGTCGCTCAGTTCCCAGGAAAAGCGCTGATGCGGACTTTGTGCCAAACTCGTCGGTGAGAAACGCCGCGATGAGCGCCAAAAATGTTGCTCGCGCAACTCTAGTCCGTGAAGCACAAGCGTCTTTGGATCAGTTGCTTCAGGGGCCGGGATGGCCGCTCCAAGTTGCTCCTCTTGTGCACCAAGGATTGCGGCTACGGTCTTGATCTTCTCCCGTGCCAACCGAAGTCTTGCCACAAAACCCTTGCATTCAAGTTCAAGTGTTTCACACAGTATCTTCGTGCTCGGCAGGACATTGCGCTCAGCTACGCGAGCGAGGTAACCATGAAAGCTCTCTCCCCCAATCAATGGAACTCGAATAGGAATTTCTTTTGGATTTGACATGGCTACCCCTTTGTAAATGGGTTGGTTTTGCAGAATCCACTTGGGATGGCCCAAGTATCGATTGCTTTCGAAACATCATAGGTTTCAATTCGATCTGCGTTGCGCCTGATGGCTGTTTCAAGCGAGTTTTGTAAAATGCGCGCCGATAAGCCCATTACGCCCTTTGTGGTCTTTAGGAGCCCGTCAACACATTGCTCGTTTGTGAAATCTGATTGACACCCGAATATACCTAATCGCTGCAACTCTTGATCAAACCCACTTAGAAACCGATGAAGTATCACTCGGCCGCTAGCATTTCTTGGCAGTGGTTCGATATCAGCGATGTTTGCAATTCGTTGGGCTAACTCACCGTTGGAAGTCAGTAACTTTTCAGCATCCTTGGTTCCGAGAAGAGCCAAAGGACAAATCCTTCTATTCAACAGTGTTTTCAGAGCATTAATTACTTCAGCCACATTTCTGCGAGTAGCAAGATGATGAACTTCATCAATTATGATAAGTTCAATTTGCAACTCTTTTACAAGGTCCTCGAGGCGTTTTGCTAGTAATTGTTCTCCCCCATTGGTGGCGTGAGGGTCGCCGAGCTCCATTAAAATGGCGGAAATCAGCCTTTTTGAAGTCATCGAGTTTGAAAGTGCCACAAGTAGGACGGGCTTTTTCTTACCTGGCGATCCGGCCTCTTTGTTTATGAGATCTCTGTATTTCTCCGCAACGGTAGTTTTGCCCGTGGAGGGCGGCGCTAAACAACGCAAGGCGCGGAGACTACCGTCATTGTGCCCTTGACCGAGCAAGCGAACGGTATCCAGCCCGCTTTGAAGTTGATGATGATAGGGGGTGTCGATCCAAACGCCTGAAAAAAGCTTGAGTTTTGCTACAACTTCTTCAGTTTTGGCGCGATCATATGCCGGCCTTATCATGCCAGATTTGGGGGTTAGAACATTAGTCGACATATCAATAAGGCTCCCAGTCTGCGTCCGTGAAGACATCCCATAGTGCTTCGTTCGGCTGCATGGTCGCGTCGTATCGCTCTTGTGCCAGCCTGTGCCTTTCGGCGTTGTCTTGTCTTGTTTTCCGCGCCTTGCTAGCTCCCCTTAGAGACCCTTTTGGGATCGCACCTGCGTCTTTACTGCGCGCAACCAATGGCTCGTGAGGCAACAGAGTTTTGCCGGTGATGGAAGTCAAACCAGATAGATCACGTTTTGACGCGACACTTGGCATGCTGACGAGCTTGGCAGTCGCACGCCGCTGAGCTGCAGTAGCGTTAGGTGTCAGTTCGAGAATTCTATTTTGAAGCAACACTCTTGCTTTGGCGCGATCAGCAATGCTTGAAAACTCGAGTCCAGTTTCTCGTAGATGCTTTCGAATGGTTTTGTGCTGGGCCAATGTAAGCCCGGAAGCATAATCCAGATCGACGCATGGAAATTGCAGGTAGTCGTTATCTTTCTCCCGAAATATCCAAATGTGGCCGAGATCGTATGGATTATATTTTATTTTGACCCTGAGACTGGCGCGCTTTCGATCGCTAAGGCGGGCACATTCTTCTTCTAAAATTAGATTTGTTGTTGGGCGGTCGTTGTATTGAAGTCCAAATAGCTCAATTCCGTCGTTAGACAGCGTTCGCTCGTCTAAAATTCCCAAAAGGGGATCCAGCCGATCACAGGAGAAAAGGACCGGGATGCCATATCGCGCTGCATCCTCTTGCCAGACCAGAGCTGGGGGCCTTCCGTCCAAGCCCGAATGCGGGGAGATGTGATACGCGTAGGCTACGTGCTCAGTAAGCTCCTCGAGTTCTTGAAGGGTGATCGTCGCTTCGGATTTGAACTTATCGGCATGCTCTTCGCGTTTTGATTTGTTTAGAGTGGTCCCTGGGAGCTTGTGGAAAAGCTTGGAATTCAATGTGCCAAAAAGGCGCTCAACGAAGGCCTTTGACTCCGGGCTCGCAACCTTTGACGCGACCAATGTTATGCCCAGATCCTGTATTTGATCTTGGATACTCGTTCCTACGAACTCCATACCATTATCGCACACGATGTTAGACGGCAGACCAAATATGTCCTGCAAGATTGGAAAATCGGAGCTCCCTATGCAGTTTAGCTTAGGTCGCAAGCAGCGCTTCAAGGCTTGAATGACGCTAGCAAGGCTGGGGCCGGCGAAACTTATGTACCAAGCGAGAATACACCGACTTTTCACACAGATAACGGTCGCCAATGTTGGCTTACCGAGCTGGGTTTTAGTGGGTCCATCTAATACATCCAAGTCAATGAGTTCAAGATCGATAATGGTGTGGTCGATTTGGACGAGCTCCAAGATTCGGCTGGCCGGGATAGCTTTGCCCATGGCCTTAAATTTTGCTCGGGCTGCAACTTCGCCAAATTTGGCGCGCATTGTCTGAAAGGTCTCGAGTTCGTCGATACAATCACTGAGCGTCGTTGGTGACGGGCAGTGCAACTGGGTCGCTGTTCCACTGGCCTCATCGAGCGCGTTTCTTATTGTTATCGCGTTCGTCAAATGATTGTAGGCATCCACCTTGCTGGCAGTCTTATTTGTCCAATAATAAAGCGCACTCGCAGAAATCAAGTCTGTCAGGGCCTGATTCAGGCGACGCGGTCGGGGGCCTTTACCTGTCTTTGATATGCAGTCTGACCAAGCACGTGCTTGAAATGAGCCTCTCTTCTTTCGCCATTCTTTAACGGTTCTTGGCGTCAGTCCATCGACGAAGTGTTTCGCTTCCTCTGGATATTGCCGTTTCACTCGATCAACTATGATCTTAATCTGATCATCAGAGACTACCGAGCCCAGTTTATCGAGGCCGACGAGAATTTTGTACCTAATGACGGAGCCTGGGTCTGCTTTCCGAGCTTCTTCCTCTCCCATCATGAAGCGGTTTGACTTGACTAATGACGGTCCCGGATCTCTGGTGTGTAAGCGACCTGCGGAGATCATAGAGATCACCCAGTCGCTGGTGGGAAGATCTGAACGAGATTCCTTCCAGTCGACACGGAAGGTAAGTTCCGTGTGGATCAGCTTGAAAATGAGGCGATTGTCTTCGCCATACCTTTCAAAGACCATTTGTTGGCCGTCAAAAAAGTAGGAATTACCACGTTCGAGTTGGATCGTGGCCCTCACATGCTTGGAAAGTGTGTCTTTTGACTGGCGCTCGCTAGGAGCGATTGCAGCAGCATCATAGGCCATGGTTGTAGCCTCCAATTAAAGCTATGGGTGCGTTCAATGAGATTGGCTGGCTCAGATCCAGATGCACGTTGCCCCTGCAAATTAATGCGCAAAGAAGTGCGCGGGCTTGTTCCAAACCAGAACAAATTGCTTTCAAATCTTGAACGGTTGAGTGGCCGCCGCACGCATCTGCGAGCCGCTCTACAGCCAAACTCAACCAGTCAGGGATCAAGTAAAATCTATACCTATGCGCCCAATTGACATGAAAGTTGTGAAATGTCCGCTTTTGTAAATCGACGCCAAAGACGGGGGTAAACATCCACCCGAGTTCGGCACAAATTTCGCCAGCAGCTTCTAGTTTTTCCCGATAGTCTGGTCGGTCGAGATGAGACGCATCCGGTTTCACCTCAATAATCTCAATTGCGCCATCGGCTCGCAACCGACAAAAGTCGCTATGATATTTTGTCCATTTCGAACCTACTCGAGTTTCAAACAAAATTGCTTGGCTTGCGTATTCTATGACGCCGATGTCCACCTCGCATTGGGCGGCAAACAACAACTCATTTTGTCCCTCGCAGACGATGGACTTGCCGCATTTTCGGCTTGGGAAAATCGATGTCTGCCAGTATCTGCGGCCGGTAAAGACTTGGCGGGTACCATCTCGATCAAGATTTACAGTGATTTTGCAGTTCCGATTGACCGCCGCGGCTTGCGCAAAGTCATCGAGCTTCTGCGCGAGGTTCGAGCTCAAATTCGTGGTTTGGCACCCCGGCAAAAAGCCAAGATGTGATGGTGGTATTTGGCTATACTCAGCTCGATTTTCGCGATTGAGTAATGCGCGGGGATAATCAAAGAATTCGGACATGGGGGCTCTTTCACCGATTGAACGGCGCTCCTTTTCCAGAAGAAAAGCGGGCGAAATTGTGCAATCCGGCGCTAAAGCCGGTTGACAGTTTCAACGAATTTTGGGATTTTGGGATTGTACTTAGTGAATACCAAAGTCCTCGACGTTAGCGCGTCGGGGGCTTTTTCTTTTTGGGCTTACGGTGACATTTTATTTCCCTGTCGTTATTGTTTGAGTTTCGAACTGCGCAATTGGACTTCCCAGTTCCTAAGGCTGGACTGCTCCTAACTAGAAGCTGTAAAATGGAACGCCTTCAAGCTGGCGGGGTAACAACCGCTTTATCCAATTGGCTTCGAACCATCGGCCTATCAGGCCAGATTTGGGCCGGCTCAAAGCCAATTTCCTCCGAGATCAATCTTTCGAGGCGAGCAGATCGAGCGAGGCCTTTCGATACGGCATAAATTGTCGAAGTGCTTACGCCTGCTTTGCGCGCAACATCGGAGAAATTCTTGCCACGGCGCCTCAAACACTCCTTGACCCATCGATGAGTTTGGGATTGATCTGGTGGCATGAGCGGCCCTTGCATGTTACTACTGTGATCATGTATGTATGCTGCAACATCGGTATGAGTCAAATCGCGAGTGATGGGCTGTGAAAACAGAAGATAAACTATATTCACGTCAACAAGTTGCGAAGCGATTGGTTGAGTTTCGAGAAGGAATTCTCGACGCGAGTCAGGTGACCCTCGCAGCTGCCATTGATGTATCTGTACGAACAATGCAGACTTATGAGCAGAGCCGAGCCGATATTTCTGTGGAGGTTCTCATAAGGTTATATGAGCGCCTCGGTCTCGATCCATTATGGCTATTGCTCGGTGAAGGACGTGACCCTAGCCACCAGCATGGTAAGTCAGAACTGTTGGTCCAAGAAGCCTCACGGGCTGTCGAAGTCGTACTGCAAAAGCGGAAGTTAACCTTAACGCCAGAAAAGCACTCGACGTTGGTCAAGATGGTTTATTTGCGCCTTCGGGACGAACTCGGTGACATAACTAAAGTTGATGTCGCAGGAATGGTAAGTTTGGCATCATGACGGATGAAACTGAACCAGCACCAGAAGCTCAGAACTCGCAACTGGTCGATGCGAGCGGCAGGTTTGAAACAAAACGAGATATGGTCCTCTTGGAAGAGGCGGTCACTGAAGCCCGCTCAATGGGACTATCAGCCTTCACAGACGGAAAATCTGCGAAAGAAAGGCTGCTGACCTTCGGGTTAAAGCACGCGGAGCATGTGCTGAAGGACCGAGCCCGCGTCCCAGTATTTGCTTTTCTTGGCGTTTGGAGTCTGCTGGCTGCCTACATGAATTATGAAAAGAATGCGTTTGGTACTCTAATTTTAATTGGGTTTTTGGCGTTATCCTTCGCGCTGATAAAGGATGCAATTGATTGGGCAAGCGTCTTTGATATGCAGAAGCGGGCTCAAAAAGAGCACTTGGACGAGCTGCGGAAGTAAAAGCGCAAACCTCCAAAACCTTGCTACCGTCAGTTTCTAACTTCGGCCTTGGGTCTGCTTTGCGCCGATACTGTTGAAAAAGTCGATTTTTGAGTAATTATGAAGAAAAATTGGGCCGCTGAGCTCGATTGCGACAATTAACGCGGGGGGAGCCACGAGTTTTTCATTGGGCACTCACTGGCGCTCCCAGCCTGATCTGATGGATGTTTCCCGCCGATCAGCCATTTCTCTTACAATTCGCTGAATTTCCGTGTCAGCGCGGATGGGGAGTTTTTCAACAGTATCCGCCAAACGTGGCCAATAACGACCAACTCAACTGAGCCCGAAAGCGGACATCGCAGACTCAGGTCCCTTGACCGAAGTGAAGTTTGAGGCAGTAGCAGAAAAACACCTTTGATTCTCGGTGCCTTTAGGCCAACATAGGTCTCATGGCCCATACGCATAAAGACCCAGCCGCACTTCTGACCCGTCTTCGCCGGATCGAAGGACAGGTGCGCGGCATACAGAAAATGTTGGAAGAAGATCGTGACTGTATGGATGTGGTCACCCAAGTCCAAGCAGCGCGTGCGGCGCTGACGAAGGTGGAAGCGGAAGTTCTGAAGCGACATATGGAAAGTTGCATCGAAGGCGCGATTGCAACTTTCCATATGTCGCTTCAGAACTTCCGCTTCCACCTTCGTCAGCGCCGCACGCGCTGCTT
>VKHH01007349.1:0-11243 GCA_015144975.1 Epipyxis sp. PR26KG | reverse complement strand
ATCATTTCAATATCATCTAAAATAACACAACTATCTTTAAAATCTTTTGGATCTAATTCTTCATCCATAAACTCTTTACTGTTAATATCAAAACGTTGTAATTTTTTGATTTTGTCGATTGTTTCATCTTCATCTAAATATGAAAATAAATATACTGGATTTTTGGGATGAAGTTTTATATATTCTTCCGTGTAATTTTTACAGAAGTGAGATTTTCCACTGCCAGATTCTCCGGCCACATATATACAATCTCTTTTTTTATTTAAACGTTAAACAGAATTACAGCGATTGGTTATTATACAATAAATTTGAAATATTAGGTATTATCCGAAAATATTAACCGCTGTTATAATCCATTGCGCTTACAACTACAAAAATCAAAAGACAAAAACAATAAATAATAATCAATTAATTAATATTTCAAATATCAGATTTGATTATTTCACACAGTGAAGATTTCCCCTACCTAATATATATAGTTAGGAATCATATAAAAATTCTTCAAAATGTTTGGTGATAAAACTGATAAAATAATTAGAATAAAATAGTTCCTTCTTCATCATCGGATGGAATCATTTTTAAAGACTTACGATAAGGGGAAAATGTGACCATAATATTATATTTTGATGGACGATTAATAATACCTTTCATACTGAGCTCTACTTGTCGATTATGCAATAAAGGATTTTGATCATTGTGATTGATTCCTTTCAATCTTCTCCATCCAGAATAACATAAAATACATACTTGTACTGTAATTCCAGAACAAAAAAGAAAAGCTGCAATAATTCTCGTTGTTGCATCATCTTTTTCTGTTTTATCATCATAATCTAGATTTTGATAGCGAATAAAAAATTCTCCAACCATCCATGTATAATTCGCCAATATCCATAGTATGACTGTTATTGAATCTAAGAAACGTATTAAATTTCTTCGATATAAATAAGCTACTACCACATATATAACTATCGCTAAGGTACCAAAACTCATCGCAGCAGACTCATAAAATATAACTATTTCGTGCATATTAATGGTTACTAGGTCACCAGTCCCTAATGCCCAAAATAAATCTTTGCCAATCCAAAATACAATATATGCATTTTCGATAACAGCTAACGTTATTATCAACGAAGAATCATTAAATGTGTCATCTCCAATCTCACTGATTGTATCTAAATCGTAATTAGCATTTGTTTTCGTATAATTATTACTATGTTTATTCCCACAGAATAACAATAGAGCTTCGTTTCTTGTGATAACATCCTCATCATCTTCTTCCGGCATTGGTATGAGTTTGCAATAAACAACAGAATACATCATGATTTGTAACATTATTCCTATACAAAACATAATTGTTTTGATTAATATCATAGCTTTGATTTTATTTGGTGATATTCCCCCAATCGGCACTGGAGGTCCAAGATGAATACCAGAGGATGGTACCACATCACATAACTCAGTAGTCATCCATAAAAAGTTGCCAACAACCCACAAAACCAATGACATATTATAAAATAAGTAGCATTTTCTTCGATCAAAAAATAATAAAAATAAATGCAAAAAAACAGCTACCAAACCAAAAGGAAATCCCATATAAATATTTGTTGTCATCCAACCCAAATCTTTTAGTAACCCTAAAACATTAAAAACAATAATTAACTATTCCAGTAATGATGGAAATAATTATAAAACATTGTTATTTGATCTACAGTATTTACACATAATCGAATAAAGCCAAATTTGTGGATAAAAAATAATAAGCAAGAGAATAAGTGAGATAAAAAGTAAAATAACAATATGATCATATGATCCCTACATGATATCAATAGGAATCGTTCCACGATTGAAAAAATATATATATAACTCATATTTGTTTACTACTGTTTCAATATTAATAATTTTATCTCTAGTAAATTGAAGCAATAATTAAATTATAGATTGCTGCGACAACTTAATCACTTAATCGACTCAATCAAAAGTATTGTCGGTTTAGTAGTTTAGTAGTTCAGTTCATTAAAGATCAATTGCTCTCTTTGCATTTGTTCATCATGCAATCAAAAATAAATCCAAAAAATCATAAATCATGAGTAAAAACGTAGGAATAATTCCAGTTAATAATAACTGAAGGTGGAGGTAAATTGATTTTTATTATTATTATTATTATTATTATCTGGTTATTTTCAAACGTTTCCAGCAGGTTTCCGAAAATGAAAAATGAATGAACGAATGAATAAATGAATGAATTAATAGGAATTAACTGAGCAAATCAAAACAGTTCAACTAAACAAGAGGAAAAAGCTAAAATTGAAGGTGGAAAAATGAATGAATGAATGAATGAATGAACAAAAACAAATCAATAAATGAATGAATGAATTTATAGATAAATGGAGCAAATTAGCAAATTATGTCAAGTAATATCAGGGGCAAAAATAGTGATGAGATCGATACGTTAACTCAGTCACGTTTTATCATGGCTAGCTGCTACACGGTCTGACGATGCTGATTTTTGAATAAACGTTCTACCAAACCACCAAGAGATCTCCGATCTCATCACTGGCCAATAAATCAAACAAAAGGAACAAGCAATAAGAGATTCATCGACCTACCCGGTAAATTACGGTTATTCACGGGTTTATGATCACCAAAAAATTCCAAGAAATTTTCCCACAACACTTTTCAAACTTAAGAAGTTTGGAAGGGTGTAATTTCAGCATAAAAATATTATTCCAAAAATTGCAAAATAAACGTTGACATTTGTAGTCTTTTCATCGCTCTGCATCGTACAATACTTTCACACCAAATTCGAGAAATCAAAACTAAAACGAATGAATTACTCAAGAATTTTAGCAATCCTTACAGCTATTGCTGCCGTCGGATTATTCAATTATGTTTCACAGTTCAAATTGTGGTTTTATATACCAGGTAACAGCTATATATGCTCACTTTATTTATTGTTTTTAACATTCTATATGCTTTAAAACTTTACTATAGGGTTGGTTATGAAGATGCTATTTCCAACACAAACATATCGGGAAAAAGTCTGGGAATTTAAACCCAGTTCGAGTTCTATCAATCATAACGAAGAAACCGCAGCACGTCCAAATATTATTCTTATTTTGGCTGATGACCTGGGTGTGAATGACGTAAGTGGTGGTAGTGGAGTTGCAACTCCTCATATCGACTCAATATTTCAAAATGGAATAAATTTCGTCAACGGTTACTCTGGTCATGCAACATGTGCGCCATCTAGAGCCACCATTCTTACAGGAAAATTGTTTACGCGATTCGGTTACGAATTTACACCTGTTCCTCCTGGGTTATCGTATATGCTCTCTTCAAAGGTTAACAGCGAAACCGGTTTGAAAGGAATCTTTCATGGCAATAAAATCAATCAAGTGCCCTCAATGAATGATATGATCGTGCCTTTGGAGGAACGATTTATTTCTCAAAATTTAAAGCAATTCGATTACAAAACTGCATATGTTGGAAAGTGGCATCTTGGTGCGGCAACTGGTTCTTTTCCGCAGGATAGAGGGTTCGATCAAGTATTATCATTTCACGAAGGAGCAGCGCAATATTTCACTTCAAAGACTGGACCAGCTACTGAATTTGTGTCCGCTGATTCAGGAAAAAATGATGGAACTGACAAATTTCTGCAAATAAATGCACCTTTTTATGTAGCGGATGAGACTAATTATCGCATCGAACCACCGGAGTATATGACTGATTTCCTTGCTAAAGAAGCTAGTAAGGCAATAGTAGCTTCGCACGAATCTTCAGCAGCTGGGAACGCTAACCCATTATTTATGGTGGTTGCTTTCAACGCTCCTCACAATCCTTACCAAGCATTAAAATCTGATTATGATGATCCAGAGGTTTCAAAGATTCCAACTCACAAAGAACGAGTGTATGCCGCCATGATTAAAGCATTGGATAGAGGAATCGGAAAAATCATCGATACTCTGAAACAAACGGGTCAATATGATAATACATTATTGATATTTACATCTGATAATGGAGGAGCAACTTATTCTGGCATGCATAACATCAATGCTCCTTATCGTGGTGGTAAAGGCTCATTTTTCGAAGGTGGAGTAAGAGTTCCTTTTTTCATGCAATGGCCAGAAAAAATTAACCAATTTTATCAAAACAAGTTAAGCAATAAATTTGTAAAACCAGTTGGGCATATTGATCTAGGTGCTACTATCTCCGCCGCTGCTCAACTTCCCAAATCATATTACAAGTCTTATGGGGATCATAAACGGGAGTTAGAAAACAATCATAATATTAAAGTGTCATTTACTGTCGATAATAATGTAAACTATACTCAAACTTCCATTATACAGACTTCATCCGATGTGAATAGTGCCAATCATTATACTGATGGAGTTGACTTAATATCGTATATTCAATCATTCGTGAGTAATAATAAGCAGCAATTTTCAAATCATAATAAAAACAGACAATTTTTTTGGCGTTCAGGTCATTACAAATCTATGAGGAAAGGTGACTGGAAACTTCAACTCTCAGATCATCCAAATAAAATATGGTTTTATAATCTAATAAATGATCCAACTGAACAATTCAATCTTGCATTTAATGTCAATCCAAACGAAATTTCATTAATTCAACTTTACAAACAATTCAAAAAACCAAAAGTTATGGAGTCAAACACCGAAGATTTCTACCATAAAAATATTGTGAATCGATCCAAACCTGAAGTGAGTTCATTGAAACCAACCATACGCAAACTAGTCATGTCACTCATTCAAAAAATAAACATATTCTTTTTTTCTGGTATTTCTGGTTCATCAATGATTACGGAGTTTAAGAGCCAACCAAGTTCCTTCCAAAATGGTTTCACATGGGATGGTAATAACAATTTTATAGAGAGTAACTATACAACAGCCGAAAATACCATTGATAATAGCAATTCAAATTCAAAAGAATCTTTCGAAACCCTTGAAACTAATGCAATAAAACAGTGCAATGAAGTGGTCTACAAAGCATTATCATCAAAGCCAATATCAGAAAACCTGGATCGTGAATACAACAAGGTCATTCAAAACCTTTTTGTCACATCAAAGCAGTCAAAAACTAGTATTTCTTCTCAATTGTGCACTAATATTCATTCATTGCTCACCTTCGAGTTTGAAGAAACTTATCAACCATTATGGCCAGCTTTGTCTGAATCACCACAAATAGTAGTTAATCCTCAACCATCCAGTTTACTCTCACAAGAAGGAAAAGATTTTCTCAGTAAAGAATTTGTTTATTGGCCGAATTAAATGACGCTTGTGCATAATAAATGTAAATAACAAAAATTATAATAATAATGGTTCGCAATGAATCATTAATTGTAAATATTCGTAATTATGAGATGTAGTTTTTATTGGTATTGATTTTGTTTTGCAATACCGAACAATTAAGTTGTTTATTTCAGCAACTTGTTGAGCTGCATTTTCATCAACAGTTCTGATATTTTTCACTCTTCAATCATTTCAATTTAATTTTTTGAATTTTTAAGAAGATAATTATTAAATACTTTTTTCTACTTTTCCATCATTAGCATTATAAACATCGATTAAAACCTTTTGAATTTAAGGTTATAAGATATACATTGACTACTCTGATAATCACAAAGTCCCAAATATTAATAAATTGCATAGATTCTACTTCCTTATCCAATAATGATGACTCACATGATAATATTCTGTAGAATTATTTATTTAAATTATTTATTAGACTCATCGATTACTTCGCTTCCAATGTATTGCGATTACTCATCGATTACTTCGATGTATTGCGACGGTAATTTTTTCTTCATACGATATATCATAGTAGTTAAAAAAAATAAAGTAATTAATTATTTTCCCGTTAATTGATCATCTTTATTATCCTTTCCATTAGTAATGCAACTAGACATGCAATTCGAATGATCAAAATGGTTAATATAGTTGTTACATTAAACGTTCAATTCAAGTCAAAGGATTTGAGATAATATAAAGTTTTGCATAATATTGTATATAATACACTATAATGCGCGTGCTAGTACACGAGATAGAATGAATCGAGTAGCATATTAACATAGTAGCATAATATTTATGTTATTAAACAGCAGGTAATATAATCAAAATATTTTAGTTCAAAGAAAAATTATAAATATATTTTATTTTTGATCAGTCAGATGTCAGATATATTGATACTTATATAACTTACCAGAACTATTATGTTTAGAGTTTGTAGAATTCTAGAAAAACAAACAAAAACAAATTGGAATGACCAAATTAAAATATGAATATCGATGTTACATAGCAGAATAGATTTTAGTAACAATGGAGCAAGCAACTGGTTCATCATTTTATTACAGAAAAATAAAAATAAAAAGTGAAGTTTGATATTTCTCGAACGTTTTCGGAATCACCATGAATAAGATCATTAGAGATAAAAAAAATAACAAATCAGATAAATATAACACATTAGAGAATACAAACAATAAGCGAAATATTTCTTAAATCTTAATGTGTTTCTATTTCAATATAACTTACCATTGACATAGCTATTAAAATAGTTATTCTCTCTATGATTTGTTTCTTTACAATAAATTTCAAACTTGAAAGGCTGAAAACTATGAATGAATAATAAATGAATTAATGAATTAAAATGAAAGCAAATCAAATCATTATTGAGATTCATTCATTCAACAATAGAAAACATAATGTGCCCTGCAATTTTTTATGTACTCTACGGCCATACATAATTCAAGGTGATATTCCCTCCTAAGTTATTAATTTCGTTAGATTCCATATTCATCAATTATGTTTGTTGACGAATATTTATTATTAATTTTAAAAAAGCATTAAAACAGAATACATTAAAATTTAGATTCAATATTTGAAGTTTTGATAATGTCCCACTTCAAGCAAAATATTTATGTCGGGGTACGAATAATGGAGAATAGGTGAATTTTTGACTTTTTATTTAAGCAGAGAATATTATGGATCACATAATTATTTATGGATGCTGCTCATCACAACAAATAAACTGTAACTGCATCGGTGGAACACAGCAGGTGATGAAGGAAATGCTTGCCTTCGCTGCAGTCACTTAATGAGCAATCACGGGTTCTAAGTAACTCATCAATAGTCAAGTGGGGATCCACTTTTATCAACTCATCAGTCACTATTACTACTGCTGCTACTACTGGAGCAAGAATTATTGTTGTATGGTGCATAATAGTATTGACTGATGAGTTGATAAAAGTGGATTCCCAATTGACTACTAAAAACCCTTTAATCTCGTGATTGCTCATTAAGTGACTGCAGCGAAGGCAAGCATTTCCTTCATCACTTACTGTGATTCCACTGATGCAGTTACAGTTTATATGTTGTGATGAGTGTCACCCATAAATAATTATTTGATCCATAATATTCTCTGATTAAAAAAGAAGTAGATTGAAAATTATGATAATATTTTGGAGAATACCCGGATACCAATAGTAATTTATAGGAATTTTGGAATACATTTTACATTCACTTATTACTTACATTCTTATATTCCCGTTTTATAAATTTCAACATTTCAACTAACTGGACTAAGTTTTTATTATTACTTCATGTAGGCGCAAATTATTTGCATATTTATTCTCAAAATTGTTAGAACTTACTTACTGCTGTAACGCTGTAACTTACTAATTACGGTATATTAGACAATAAATATGCAAATAATTTGCGGTAACCGTAACTAATAATAATGAAATAATAATAATGAAATTTGCGGCAAATAATATAATGAAACCGTCGTGTACGGTATTATGCTATTATTGCTTCTATCTCTTGCTTCTTGCTTCTTGCTATTCGTGTCTACTTTCAAACAAACGCCGAGAAAAGTGTTATATATTATATACGTTACTTATTATGATCTTGTTATTAATTTTTACTTTGAATTGTCATGCTTGCGACAAATAGACCAACAATAATTAATTAAAATATTAACATACATATAAATTGGATCTTATTGATTTAGAAGTGCCCGGTTATTCAAAGCTACAGTGCAGTATCTAAATTAGCCTCCATATTAGTTTAGAATTCACCACATTCACACTTTTCCACCTTACCACAGAAACTATTTTGGAATGAGTTCATTTATTTTGTTGTTGTCTATAATTCTTGTTTTGTTTTGTTTCACAAGCACGATAAACTCAAACAATGATTATGAAAACAATGATGAAATTATAAATGAAAGTGAATATTATTATTATGATGACGAGAGTCAAGAAAGTATAAATGTATCGAATGAAGGAGATGTCGAACCAATAGTTAAACGTCGAGGATATCATCGCAATGTGGGTGGTGGGTTATTAAAAATCTCTCATTTACTTGTAAATGAAGGATATTTAAATGATACTGCTGCGGAGTATGATTGTGTATTAAGAAGAGTATCACAAATACTTGAAGTTGAATTTGATGAAGATGCTAATTCTCAACCATCAATTGAATCTGAAATCGCTGAGTTAAGAAGAAAAGCTGATCGTATTTCTGATATCGCAAGTAAACTAGCTAATGGCACTAAAATTGATAGAAATGAAAAAGAGAAAGATCAGCAATCATCTAACTCAGACACTGATCAAGCATCAAAAAACACTCTACATGATGCGATGAATTTGAATGAAACAGCAATGATGGAAAAAGTGAAAAAAGATACAGAAAAAAGAATGTCATTTAGACAAAAACAAGAATTGAAAATGAAAGAAAGGAGAGAAAAAGAAACACAAAAAGAGAAATTGAGGCCAAAGTTTAGGTTAGGTGCTGATTGTGAAGCTTTAGTATGTGGTTCATGCAAAGCATTGGTGGAAGAATTCGGAAAATTGGTGTATCAAAATATTGAAAACCCTAGTATTATGTATATCGGTACATTTTAATATAAATAATTGCACTATTATTTCGCCTCGCCTTGTTTTATTTTTCATTTTTATTATTTATTATGATTTATTTTGCTACTTTAATTATTATGATTTTATGTATTTTTATTATTGTTTGGTTATGATAAGCGCTTGGAACTATTATAACATTAATATTGTACCGACTCCGGTTTATATAGGATGTCTCCTAAAGTGGGCGCCATAATATTATTTCGAATTTATTCATATTTTATATCATCCTCACCATCATAGTTGTTCATAATTATTATTTGATGTTTTAATTAATATGTATTATTAGAGGACATAACAACTGATTTTTGTAAGTCAAAAGTGGTCAGTTTGAAATATGTGGATATGGTGGGAGATATATGCAGCAACTTTGAAGCAGTAAGTAATTCATAATTATTATAATATAATAGAAATAATTTATGATAATTTTCACATTTTGTTTGTTGTAAATTATGATTTGCAAAATTCTTTTATACTTTAGAATGAAGTTTAATTGCATTTCAGTTCTCATTTAATTAATTAATTAAAAATTAATTGATTAATTAATTAAATGATTAATTAACGATTAATAATATTATTATTTTTATAAAAGGAACATTTAGGCTATAAAGAAGCATTAATTCAAACATTTGAAGAAGACGACTCTTGGGATAAAATGAATAATAATCGCTATTTATTCTCAAAAAAACAAAAAGTAATTATTTCCTCGATTATTATTACATTATTTTTGCTTCATAGTTCATCTTTTATTTTTGCTATTGTTTTTATGATAATATCATAATAGTATGAACAATATTATCATATCAATAGTCAATAAAATAATTAAATTGATGAATACTAATAAAATAAATATGATGATTAGGTTTGCACGGCTATAGGAGCATGTAATCAAACAGATTTTGAATTTATTTCTTCTCCGAGCAAAAAAACACAAGATCAATGGGATGAAAAATGCTTCACATGCCAAGCATTTGCAAAAGATTTGGAGGTAAGGATCACATTTCATATCGCTCTCTCCCCTATCGCGCTATTATTATGACGATATTTTTATTTGATAATTTTAATATTTTATGGACATGTCAGTCTAGTGTGTAGTACATGATTGTGACTTCATCCCTCTTCATACAGTGAATCATTACTTTGGCTTAGTCCGTCCTTACCAAGTTCTATCTAGAATAGCTTACTTTTATTATTGTGATAATGCTTTGTTCATATTTACAAATTATTATTCTTTGTTATTATCAAATTTCATATTTCATTATTTATTTGTTGTATTTTATATTCTTATAGGAACGATCTCAACTCACGAGACATGTCACAGAAAATAATATCGTTGGGATTGTTGCTGATACATGTGATAGAATAGTAAGTATTCACTTAACTATTTAATTAATTAATAATTTTTATAATAATTTGAATATGACGACTTGAACCTTAGAAATTAGAAGGAAAGTATGATCAGATATGCCGTGATATGACAAAAGGTAAGTTATTGGACGACATCGCGTGGCTGGCGAAGGTACATGGTGAAAGTGTGATCAAACGAGCAAAAGCTGAAGTTGCTTTCCCTGATAAATTATGTGAAGAAATCGATTTCTGTAAACCATGGGTTGAGCCTGAAAAATTGAAAGAACAAATCGCTCAAAAGACGATGGAACAAGTCTTCTTTTAAACCATATCATTTATCAGAATGATCAAGTTCTTGATAAATATGACGAATGTAGCATCAGGATCCCCAGGGATGGAATGTGTCATCTAATTAACGTATGATTTACTGATACTTTTTCATGATAATAATGCTTTATAATGCATGCTGTACTTTTTCATTGAAAATAATACGATCATAAACTAATCGACTAGTAGGTTAATAATGGGTATTTTCCTAAAAGATTGGATTTCTTTTATGAACTATAATAAACAGTATCCTTATCGGTATGTTATGAGGTAAAAATAAACAATGCAATTCATTAATTATTATAATACATATTGAGTTGAAAGTTTTACAATATATTCACACTCAACCATATTTGACTTAAGGAGAAAGACACCGTTAAAGAAACAATCAAAATAATGTTAATTGACTGTGATCAAACTATGGTTAGAGATAAAATATTAGTTTTCATAAAATAGCCAATACTGCCGTGATAATATATCATCAGCATTTCTTGATTTTCATGTTTGTAAGGTGCAACGAATTAGAAAATCAAAATAATTTTAGAGCCCGTTCGGTACGCCACAATCCGCTGGATTTCTAAAAACGTGAATGTTCGGCCAGCAAAAATTAAAATGTTTTTATTGAAATATCCGCTGGAAT
>VKHH01007348.1:0-11246 GCA_015144975.1 Epipyxis sp. PR26KG | reverse complement strand
TTTGTGTGAAAAGCAAAAATCAGCATCATATCAAAATAATATCAAATAAATGAAGTTCCTATATCCCGTATCGGTTATAATCGATAAAGTGATACATGATGATGTCAAACCGATCGAAAATAAAGTCTTATTTACACAACAGAAGTAGAACATACTTTCTACGCGGTAACAAATAATAAGAAGGATAATAATAAATAATAATAAGGAATCATTGTACATAAGAATAATTTATCACGATATTTGAAGTTAAATAGGTTAATTTACTACTTGACTTTTTAAAATAACAAAATGAATTTGACAGCAATTACACTTACTAATGCTTTTCAATCACAATAATAATATATACAGTGAGACAACAAGCTGCTGCAAAACACTATAATACAACGGTATTCTAAAACAATTACAACTACAAAAGGAGGAAGATAGTTATGATAAATCGACTGTAAAATTAATTTAATATCAATCACATTCTTAATATTAGGAAACTTCATACGCGATCTAAAAATTTAAAAATCACTTTAAAAGAATAATGACGGATAAACAAAGAATTATGGACGATTTCTCACCTTTTTGAGATTTCTGGATTTGTTTCTTTGGAAAGTGACTTGATACAAAACTTAATCTTTTGACAGATTTAATAATTTAATACGCATACAAAAAAAAGTTTTGGAATACTATGGTCAGTGAACAGTGATCAATCATGATGATTTATAATAGATGTCACACATCAGTACCAAAAGTCTCCCCAAAAGCAACCTCAAAAGCCGCGTCGATTCCACCACGCATAGAACACACAATCATTTCCGTCGTATTCTAAATCGAAAGGAAATTTATAAATCACTCAAATTGAAACCAATAAAAATCAGAACAAAAAGAATTCTGTCCGTTTTATATATAATTATAATATTAATAATTATTTAATTAATAAATTTTATATGGCCTTGTTGAATATTGAAACCCCGGGATGGCCTTGGTGCGAAATTACTCTATATACTGTATGACAAACAAATAAGAGCTGAAATGAAGAGGTGTTGCAGATTTATTTGGTTCATCTTTCTATTGATATGCAAAAATATAAACCCGTTTGATTTCGAACAAATTGAATTAAAATATTCCACGTCTTTTAATTCAAAGATAAGATATATAGAGGAGAAAGATACTACGACAAAATTTTGCAATGATGATAAACAAGAAAAGGATTTTAGTTCGATACATTTGTTGGAGCAATTTGATTTAAGTGAGATGCCTGTCTATGCTTTAACTGAACTTGTTCATCAAGCGGCAAAAAATAAGGTTCGATTAGAAATACTCGATATTATTCTATTTTCATTTTTTTTTGTATAGGTACGCCATATTTATTTATTAACTACCAACGGCAATAGTCATCATCAGCCTTTCAAGATGATACCAGGTAATAGTCGAACATTTTAAGATTGGTAATAATGTATTAACTTTATATACCAACTATCAACTATTATATTATATTTTCACAACTTGTAATAATATTTTGCATTGAAAAATCAACTGTGCTATAATATTATATGTAAATATTACTATTATTTTAGCTGGCGCATTCATAAATGTTGGAACAGAACCATTGGAACGAGACAAATCTTCTTTAATATCGCATAAAATGATTGAAATATTGACTTTGTTATTTGATGGTACATATGATAATCAGCAGAATAGATATTCTCATTTTTCATTGGATACTTTCATATTCCCAACTGAACTTCATAATAATATAACAACTATAAGTCATTTTCTACCGTTTGAACGTATCAATAGTCAATCTATATTAAAATGGATCAAATTATTTATAGAAATTGATCAACAACATAAATTCCGTTGCAAAAATAATAATTCCTTCGATTGCAATTATAATAATTTCGAGAAATTTTCAATAAATTCTTTTCCACTCCTCACAACGGATTCATGTCCTTCATTATTATCATCATTTCTTCCAAATAAGTTTAAAAAATTATTTCAAAAATCACTAGCTAATAATTCTGTTTTATGGCTTCTACAAAATCCATTCTTTTCTTTTTCGATAGATTTGACAGTTATTCCAATTGATTCTTATGATTTTGAAATCAATTTTTCAATTTCAACTCATTTTCATTTAATTAATAATAATAATAATAACAGTAATAATACAGTTTTAAACGATATTTTTGATTCATATGATAAAAATGAAAATAAAACAGTTTGTGAAAATAATAAAAGAAATGAATCAAATCATCATCGTACACCAGAATTAATTACTAATCGATATTTATTTGATTCAAGGTAAATAACTAATAATACAACTGTTATGATTTAAAGGAATATTAATAGGAAATTATGATAAAAATTCAAATGATTAAATGATATCATATAAAAAATAATAATAACAATAATAATATAATAATATAATAATAATAATAATCATAATAATAATTATAATAATCATAATAATCATAATAATAATAATAATAATAATAATAATAATAACTATAATAAAAATAATAATAATAACAATAATAATAATAATAACTATAATAATAATAACAATAATAATAACAATAATAAAAATTAATAATAATAATAATATTAACTGACGTAATATTATGTACATATTATTAATATGTTTTATAGAGCTATGGAGTTTCAAGTTATTTCCATTTATACAAATCCAAGCTTAATAAATGATATAATAATAAGTGTCACTGAAATTATTCCATTATATATCGACATATCATTGATATCATTCATATATCATTACAATAACAATGATAATATTTTCTCATTCAGATCATTATTAGCTGGGAAGGATTTGCCACATTCAAAACTAATCTTGGATCTCGATTCTGCTGTATTATCAACCAAGGATTGCTCAATTATACCCATTTATAATAGTCATAACCATAATAATAGCTATAATAATAGCTATAATAATAATAATAATAATAATAATAATAATAATAATAATAATAATAATAATAATAATAATAATAGTTATAATAATAATAATAATCGAAATTTCTGCACTGCAAAAACAATATCATATTCTTTAGTAATCCCATCCAATTCAACGTTATATACTTATTACAAAGCATCCAAACAATTTATTTCTGGTGATTATTTACCACCAGACGCTAGTAGAGGAATAGTTTTCCCTTCAAATCAAATAAATCTCATTTGTAATGAATTAAATAATAATAATAATAATAATTATAGTTATTATTATGGTGAATCATTTCTATTGACTTACCCTATCCCAGATTTATCAATGCCATATAATGTGATGACTTTGGTAAGCTATTTTTCATAATTTATTTCTTATTATTTTATTTTTCATAAATATTTTGATATTATTTATGATTTATTAGGTTAGTACAGCTTTTGCTTTCTTCACTGGATCAATGATAAATATCTTATTAAAATTAAAAAAGAAGAAACTTCTTGAATAAAATAATTCTTCCAATGATTACAACGAAAATCATATTCTAACTTTTTTAAAAATCAGATTTGATTTTTTTGAATAATGGAGGAGAATAGCATCTTTGTACTTTGTATCATCTAAATAATAATAAAATTTCAATGAATTTCTTTCTTTTATATTTGTAATGATACTGGGATACTTCTAATATTTCTGGATTATATTTTTTATATGATAATAAAATAATAAAATTAATTCAATTTTTGAATTGATTATATAGATTTATCATAAGAGCTATTAAACAGAAAAGCCTTTGTAAACCTACCAAAATAAAATAAATGTAACTTTATCAGTTTTTTAAAAGTTATAAATGTATTTTGATTAAGAGTTTGATAGAGAAATATCTGGAAAATATCAAAATTATAATTCTATAAGACTACATAATTTGCAATATGTATTTTACAGTTCATTATTTGATATTTTGCACCTAAAGTGTTTGTTAAAATAAACATGTGTTTTGAGAATAAATACATCCCTTTAAAATTGTGTAGGTTGGGGTTGGGTTATATTTCAAGATATATGAGCATTTTTTCAAGAAATAATCATAATTATCTAAAAAATATCAAAAATATATTAATTAATAATATAAGAAAAGGATATTTCAAAATAATAATAATTAAATAAATATTATTTTAGAAGCTTTCATATAATGGCTAACAAGTTGCATAAGCTATTTACATAAAATTTATATTATTTATCCTGGAGAATTCTTCCTAGAATTCGATGCAGCTGATGCAATCGATCGATTCAATAATGATTTCTGTGAAAATTGTCCATGTTGAGTTGCAGGTTGTTGTGATTGTGTCATTCTTTCATGATGTTTTATTCTTCCACGTGCATTTGTTGCTGATGGTGGTAATTTATGATGTGCAAGTTGAATAGTTGATGAATTACTTTGTTGATAAATATGATTTACTGATTTTCTATAATTATTCAAAACATCATCATCATCATGAAGCATATCTTGATCAACAAATGGAATAGAGTTACTATTAGTTGTTGTACTGAAAAGACTTGCAGGTGATTGTTGGAATGGATATTTGATAGATGATTCAGTATAACTTGACATTACAGACAAAGGGGGTCTTGGAATAGGATAAATACTAACATCTTCATTATTTCGAATATTATTATGAATCATAGAATTTTCTTCAATATTATCATGATATAATGTCATATTTTTATTTGTTTGTAATGGTGTTGAAAATTCTTTTATATTTTTTTCATTTTTTTTAGGATTTTCTTGTACTAATGATAATGCTTCCACATTCATAGCAGTTAAATTCTTTAAGAAAGTTTCACGTAAATTTTCTTCTAATTGTTTTCTTTTCAGTTTTTCTTCTGATAAAGCAATATATGCATTATTTAATTCAAATCCTAAATTTTGTACTTCATTTTCATATTTATTTATTATCTACAATAATAATTTTTAAAAAATATTAATAAAAATATAATTTTAAACTAATAAATAATATTTATATTACCTCTTCGGTAACTGTTTCTAATTTAATTCGAGCTTCTTTTAATAAAGTATCTGTTCTTCGTTTTTGAAAGTTGCGGACTAATGTATGATATGCATTCGATAATTCTTGTTTATGTATCGTTTTTGACAAAACCTTATCAACCAAAGATAACGATCTTGACTTTTTCGTTTCATATGACCAAGCTCGAAATATCCGTAAAATGGAAGATTTTGATGAGAACCATTTTTGTTTGTTATTAACAATTGTAAGTGATTGCCCCAATAAACGATCTACTCGCATTTGCAAAAATAACTTATCTGATCTTAAATTTGCAATTTCTTTTTGAAGTTCAGATACAACTTGTTGGTGTTCTTCAACTAATGCAGTTTCTTTGGTATCACGATACTGGGAATAATTGAGTTTATCTTGCAAAGACATTCCTTGTTTTAAGTTTAAATATTCCTTAGATGAAAAAATGATATTAGTTCAAAAATCATGACTTCAAATATAAGCTGATATAAATAAAGAGGAAATATACTTGATACTGTACCTCAGCTTGTTTGAACATTCTGCTGCAATGATCAGTTAAGATGGATTCCAACCCTTTCCAATCATCGGAAATATTTTGGTATTCTTCTCTGTTGTTTTCATTAGTTGAACTCATGGTCTTATTCCAGTTTTCGCAATTATTTACCTTTTAATTCATGAAATTCCTAGTTATTTTATGTACTTGCTATCTGCTATCTGCTACTTTATCAGTAATCAGTATCCTTTATAAGCAATCCTTTATCCTCTATCCTGCATATTCTGTGAGTCGCCTTTATCCTTTTAGTTTTTAACCATCGTTATAAAATGTAACTATTTCCGAGGTTTCCAAACACACGATAACTTTTATTTGAATATTTTGTTGATTAATTAATAAATATATATTTACAAACAGTAGTTAATAAGATCAGTACACACATCTCGTTACATACAACTGAGAAATTCGATTTTATCGAAAGTTTTCATGATACTGTAGCACGATAGAATTAATCCCACCCTCTCTGGGGATTTTTTTTACGTTTTTTCTTTTGCCTGAGGTGATGTCGTCGCCTCTCAACTCTCAACTTACAGTTTATTGATCTTTAAAAGGAGTGATATACAGAGTACTAAAATATTGACACACCATAATTTCCTGAAAAACTGTTGTTGGAATAGAAAATAATTTAAACGGCTTGCAATAGCTGTGGTAGAATCGATAGAAATCGAAAATAAAATTTTCCAAAAGATAATCGATAAAAGAATTGGCACTCATAAACACACCATGTATATCGTGTAAATAATTTTTATTGATATTGAGGCAATAATTTTATTTATTTTGTATTTTGTGATTCCTGGGAGAGGTACTGTAATAACTTATAATACCAATATTTACAATTTAAACTCCATAGGGAAAATATTTCTTAAAAAACTTTTTCGTACTGCTGTAGGAAAAACTACTGAAAATGCACAGTAAAATTTCAGCTGGAGGTGGAAAACAAAGCCAGAGCCACAAGAAACTAAGTCAAATTAGTGTCAATAATCAATCAAATAAATCGAATGACTCAATTTCTCAAATGCCGAAGAAGGTGTCTGAAAGTCCAAAAATGCGGGGTAACGCAAACCCGCGTCGAAGCCCAAATACATCTACTTCAATTGATGCTCAAAGTGAACAGCTATCAATCCATGATATGAATTCAACGCAAGCTCAAGCTCACCCATACATGAAAAATCTTGTTGAGCGACAGCAGTTTGAAGAGTCGTTACGTGCTTCCCAAAATAATAACTCACAACATCATAATCATTCACATTCTTCACTGCTTCAAACACATTCTACAGGTTTATCATACTTGTAATAATTTGTTAATTAATTGTTCAAATGTTGCATAACTGTTTACTGGTATTTAGGAAAAGACCGATTGGATCACCCTCATCAACCGTTTACGCATAATAACTCGTTTGGAAGCAAATCTTTAAATTTCAATCAACCTAATTCGACAGTGTATGACCATGATTCTGATGAAAAGGATGAATTGTTCAATGAATATGTGGTTAATTCAGAAAACAATACATACGGCCTTGATGACAATAATAATTATTACAGCAAACAGTTGCATAGTAGTGTGTTGATGGGTCGTGTAGCTATTCCCTCTAATCTATACCGAGATGATAATGATAAAACTAATTCTATCGGTGAGTAAAATTATTTTTTCGCGCAAATTAATATTTTAAATATTTTCATTGTTTTGTCAATATAGGCGAGAATAGTAATCATGATTACAATGGCTTTCAAATTGGGTATGCCCACAATAATAGTCGTTCTCAGCCACAGTTACCATTAATTGCTGCAAATGTTGCAGAAATGAGCTATGAAGAACTATCGAAACTAATGGTTGTGATAACCGGCGAGCTAGAAAAAAAGAAACCTCACAGTAATTCTTCTCTTGTTGCTTCTTCTCCAATCCAACGCTCAATTGCAAATAGTAATAATGATGGACGAAATATTCGTAGTAGTATTCGCAGAAGTAAATCTGGTGGCTCCGAGTCAGCTTTCTTAACTCCTGGTACTGGACAAGGAAAATCAGGAATTTCATCAGCTAATCGTCAACCAAACAGTATCAATGGTGGGATACTACCTCCTTATTATGATCTCGAAGACTTGGAAGTCAGAGATGCTTTCGGAACACAACATTCCAGCGCTTACTCTCATCGTGAACGCATAAGTAGAGGTTCAACAGGTACAGTTGTTCAATCAGCAAGCTTGGATGATGAATCACCTTTGGTAAACCTTAACAGCAGTTCTGGTGATCAATATGACGGGATTGTGCAACAATATCGAATGCATAGTCCAGGAGTCTCAGGCAGTAACCAATCTACTATTCAAGCGACTCCCACTCATGCTCAATCAGTAGCTTCTAATGCTAGGCCATTGCCACCACCACAATACCTGTCATCTGGAAATAATTCTTCGAATTGTACACCGCTTGTTCCTGGCTGTGGAAGTGGTACTGCTAGTCGACCTCTGTCTCGTTCAAGTGGAGCTTTACATCCACATGATAAGATGTTTGTTGGAAATGCTATATTAACTAGAGGTGTTGGTGATAGTGGTAATAACGTTTTTCTTCCATGTCTCACTCCAACCAATTACAATCTCGGATCATCAGGTGTATCCAGTAATGTTAATACTTCACCTGTCGCGATCCATGATGCTGAAAACGTGCAAGGTCGTCCTGCTACTCCTGGGATATCCTCAAGACCTCCCTCTAGGATCGCCCACGTTAATAACAGCAGTTTCACAACTAATGGAGAAGAGTCTCTCAGTGCACTATCTAATGACCAAATCCAATTGAACGGACTTTCAAACCGATCAATTAATCGTAAAATCGTCATAGAAAAAGTTAATATGAATTTACAAATGCCTAAAGTCCAACGAGCAACTTCAAGTTCGAATCAAGTACCATCGAATTCAAATAATGTTAATGGTAATATTTTAGATGTCAATTATCCTAACTCACCTTCAACAGATACAATTTCAAGTTTATCATCAGCTTCTTCTTCAGTGAATCATCCACATGGTTCGAATATTTACAATACAACAAACCTAAATTCAAGAAATACTGATCTATTAATATCAAATAGTGCTAATCGTGACACAAGAACTAATTTTAAAGCTAATGAATTTCAAAACCAATTATTAAATCCAAATAATATTCCTCGTGATAGAATTCGAGGAAATAATAACCAATATTCTTCACAACAAAGTCCTGGTCAGACCCCATTATCAGTTGTACCCTCTCAGAAGAGTAGCTCCAGTAGCATTACTGGGTCTGATTCAGGATTCGGAGATTATACTGATGATGCCGGATCCCTCTCAGGAGCCTTTGATAGCTTATTAATCGCACCTCTACGACAAACATCTGGTGGAAGAGAAACATTTGTTGTCAGTCCATTCTCTGCATTTGATGATTGTATATCTTTGGGATCACAATCATATAATAGTAACAGATCAAATAAAAGTAAACCAACTAATTATCCAACAGAAAATATTACTTCAATTGGAGTAGCAAATTATAGTTTTGTTTCAGATGAATATCCAACACGTGTTTCTAAGAATGGAAATGGTGTGATTAGTTCTTCAAATAGTAAAATCAAAAGAAATAATTGATGAATAATAAATAATATATTTGGTGAGCTATGTATCCTGAAAGTGACTATATGGCATACGGTATGGATATTATGGGGGGGGGGCATACATTATGGATATTATCGATTGAAACCTTAATTTTTTTTCGATATTATTTTATTTTGTTGAATTGGATTTGTTTTAGTTCAATTTCACAAAAAAAAAATATTTTTTTTAGTGTTTGTTATTCATTAAAATTGAAGTCAAGCAAACTGTTATACGATATGATATACATGATTCAAGTTTAATATGAACTCGAATCAATCATCTTGTAAAAATATTAGTTTTAAAAAACAAATTTTGTTGTTAGGAATTTAAACTGTGGATTTAATTTTTGAGTTTGCATTGTTACTCTACCCTCTATTAAATGTGTGCATATTCTAATAACAAAAAAACGTTTATAATATAACTTTAAATGAAAAAATAATTTTAAATTTTATGAATTCATTGTGTTTATGAATCAAGGGGAGTTATTTTATAAAAGCTCCCCATGGATGGACCCGGAAATCAAAAACTCTCAAACTTGAAACTTTTGGATTTCAGATACTAATTATGGCTGTATTTGATCATTTTAACACTGAACAACTAAATTATTAAGGCATTGATAGTTAATAAGGGAACTAAACTTATAATAAGCATTAGAAATTAGAAACGACTGGTAGTTCGTGAAAACTAACCTTAAAGCTCTTGACTCGATTTGAATGCCGATGATTAGTTGGTTGAAGTTGAGTTACAACTCCTATATTCTTCAGTTAAACAACCCAAAGTTTCAAACTTTCAACAAAACAAACTACCATACCGGACAAGTCCGATGAGAAAGTTTTTTGAAATCATGCAAAAGTTAATTTATTTTAATTCACGGATAACGTTCAATCAATGCTGTTTAACTACTGATCCTGTTCAAAATCCTTTTTCCATTTTGATAATATTAATTGTGCCATCCCCCCATCATCCCGCCACCCCCTACTTTCTATATCTACATTTTTACATTTTTTGATTTTTTGATGAGAGTTAACTTTTCATCTGAAAAGGAAATAATAGTGCTTAATAATATATATCGCTTATCTTTTTATTCAAGAGAATAGCGCAATGGCATATTTTTCAAATAAAACGTCAAGTGGTCGAGTATCTAAGCGGCCTACTCAAGTATATGAAGCTAATCATGAAGCTCCATCTAGATGGAAGTCATCGAATAATATTAGCAATGAAACAATCATAAGTTGTGTTCGGAAGGAGAAAGATTATTGGCACAACAGGGATAATATATTGAAATTAAATTACACTGAATATGATGTAAAACATAACAAATTACATCCAGCAATGATGATTGAAGTTATTCCTAACAATAACAGTAAAAATACAAGCACAGGTATTTTTCCTATTGCAAATTATGTACGCTAAGTTATTATTACTAGGTTTAGAGTCATTTTATTATAATTTATTATATTAATTGTAGATACCGTAATTTTAATGTTAAAATATATTGAACTAATCCTATATGATATGATATGTGAATTATAATAGGAAGTAATCAATTATTAATCGAACCAATGATCAAATCAGAAAGAATTCAAGCTAATATAGATGCTATCACCAATTATTCAAATACTCATGATATTGCACATGATATATTAAGTTTTTTTCCTAGAAATATATTATTTGAATATTGGGCAGAAATGGGGAATTTAAATCATGATTTACATAATGAATTATCACCAAAAATATTTCGCGACATGTCATTAGGATTAGAAGAAAGAAGAATAGTTGTTGGTACGAAAGATAAAATAAATTTACCATCATTTCCAGGATTAGAAGTTATTATTTCATCTGAATATAACCATAATAGAAATGAAAATAATCGAAAAAGAAAAATTCTTGAAGGAACACTTCAATCTTATGCTTTATATGATTTGGATGATGGTACAGGAAGGAAAGGGTATCTGGTAGAATTGAAAAGTGGAAAAAAAAAGAAAAAGATTGTTAAAATTGATTCCAAATACATTACTTTGAAACCATCCAAAAATAATAATAATAATAATAATAATAATAATAATAATAACAATAATAATAATAATAATAATAATAATAATAATAATAA
>VKHH01007347.1:0-11257 GCA_015144975.1 Epipyxis sp. PR26KG | reverse complement strand
ATAATAATAATAATAATAATAATAATAATAATAACAATAATAATAATAATAATAATAATAATAATAATAATAATAATGATAATAATAATAATAATAATAATAACAATAACAATAATAATAATAACAATAATAATAATAATAATAACAATAATAATAAGATATCAAAGCGATTGAAAGGGAATGATACGTTAAGTGTAATAGGTGATTTCAAATGGGATAATTGTGGAAGTTTTAATCATAATCATTATCGTAACATTTCTGTTTTGTGGATGATAATATTACCGTATGGAGTCAATAATTACTTTGAAATCAAACCATCATATCATTAATTGTTTTTTATTATTCATTTATTATTTAAATCATACATTATTTTCAGAAAAATAATTGTTAATTAAGAATAAAATTATTATAAATAGTAATAATAGTAATTACTAAACTTAATAAATGTAAAGGGTAAAGTTAATTATCTTTTAAATTAATTAATTAATTAAATTAATATGATAATGTCCGATACTTCCTTAGAATTTAAAAATATTAAAATAATTGCAATTTTTTAATAAGAAAAATATTTTATGATTGTAATGAAACATTAATTATATCCTAGGTATAACTCTTGTTATTTTCACTATTTGTAAGCGTCTTGTAACACTTTTTGTATATTAACATAATTTATGGTAGTTATTTCAATTTGACAATTAATATTGCTATTGCCCTTCATCATGCATGTTAAGACACTCTCTAATGACTAAAATAATCATTTGTTTTCTATAGTCATTCTATAGAAATATGATTTGTTTCGACTTGTGATATGGTAACATTACTAATACTTCCCCTACATAATCTCGCAATACAAATGATCGATAACAATCATATGCATTGAAAATACTTGTACCTGGTATATCAATAATAATGTAAATGAGAAACTTTATTTGTAATTGATATCATTTTTTAAATGATAAAATCGTAAAATTATGGATTATGAATGCCATTTATTCGCAAAACAGGTGCATTAGGAATCGATGTATTTAAGTCAATTTCATCAGATGGATTTTGTCTTGTTGTGACATACAACACATCTCTATTAACCCCACCTGAAATAATGAAACAAAAAATATATCAAATTACCATTCATTTCAATCAAAATCATATAAAAAACCTTACCAAAAGCACAAGAAGTTGGAAACAAATGAGGGAGAATAATCTTCCTTTCTAATACACCCAAAGTAGGGTCTACTTTGATTACACATCCTCCGCCATGAATAGCTATCCATAGCTTCCCTTCATTATCGATATCCATCCCATCCATTATTTGATCCATATTATTATTGCTCTCATCAGATACTAAATATGTGTTATAAGAAAATGCAACGCGAATATTAAATGTATTATAATCAACAGAGGATGATGGCACATTAGAATTATACCCACCGACAATGCTCATATTATCATTATAATTATTGTTGTTATTATTGTCATTATTATTATTATCATTATTATTATTGTTATTATTATTATCATAATTATTAGTTGAATTGAAAGTGATTGCAAGAATATTGTTAGTGCGTGATTCAACTATATATAAAATATTATTCCACCAGACTTGTCCATTTGGTAGTTCGATTGGAATATCAGTACATTCTAATTCATATTGAATTGAAAGATCAAAATTAATATCATTGTTATCATTGCAGTTATTGCAAGTAAATGGTAATGATTTCAATCGAAATAAACAACTTCGGTCTGGCCATCTCATGTAACCAGCAAACAATATGATATTTTCTTTAGAATAAAACGCAAGTTTATCATTATTTGTCTTATAATTAACAAGGTTCAAATAGGCATTAGTGAATTTGGCATCGTTAAATCGCATATGAGCCTCTCTATATTGCAGCGGTACTGTTGCAATTGTCCGCAATATAACATTTTCCGTAAAATTAACCAGAACAACTTCATGCTCTAACCCTACAATTACCAATAATGGATTTTGCTTATTGAACGACTGTCTCGTTTGTAATGATTGAATAGTAGATATAGATCTATTCTCAATATTCGAAGGAACGTAATCCTATAAATGAAGTTTTTCTTTCATTATTTTTAAATAGTTTGATAGTTTGTAAGTAACACTCTTTGTTTAGACGATACAAGATACACACAACGATCAATATAGCTACAGTAATATATTTTTTGTATAAGCAATTTTGTACCTTTTGATGTGAGGCGTATAAAGGAAGCGCAAAACCAACGAATTGCTCAAAATTCATGCATATTGTTTCTTTGGATGATTCACAATATAAACATACTGTTTTACGAATAATATCTATAAACAGTAAACAATTTGAATTTATCCACGACGGTGATTCACCCAAATGAGATAAAGCAGCATCAGTTTCACATAAATTCATCCTAATATCCCAATTTCTGTATGGGCAAGGTAAGTATATATTATACCGAGTAAGAATTTTTAAATAAAAAGTGTTAAGTTTTTTGAATTATTTTCCAGTAGCAGGGCCGAAGGCCTAAACTTAATCATTTGTTTACTACATACATTATTTATTTGGTAAATTATAATTATTTGGCATCTTGATATCGCCATTTATTCATTCATTAATTCTACATTCTTGAGCTTATTTTCTTGCCTAAATTTCCTCTAATTTGATATCATTGGCAATTCATTAATATCGCATTTGAGCGCAACCATATTGTTAAGTTTATAATTAACAGCAAACAGCAATACAGCAATACAGCGCAAGAGCCAACATATCTTCAAAGATACTGTGTAATGCATTAAAATGACGAAATAATAACAATCCTGTGTAATTTATAATTTATCTTAATTTCATTTCATACAATATGAAAATGGTATCAAGTACTATTAAAATCAGTCGTCGACATGGAATAATTGCACTCTTAGTTTGTGGAGTTCTCTATTATTTGACATTTCAACTTTCTGTTGTCATAGATTGGAGGACTAATAATATTTATGTACCATCGCAATTCGATATTAATAGTGTAAATTTAGCTTACACAATACGCCATAGTCATCATAATAATGTCTTAGCAGTAAACAAATATGGATACAGTAATATGTATTCAAATGAGTGGATGAGAATGAGGATGATTCTTAATAATGAAGACAATGATGATCGTATTGAAGATAGTAAAGCAGTTATATTCACAAAAAGGAAGGTATGTATTGTATTTCATTTATCTCATATGTTTCTATTACCGTAAGTTATTACTGGTATAATGTTACAGTCACCAGCTAAAAACGACTCCTTATCATCATATAATTCCATATTATTCAAACAAGAATATGAATTATCAGTTTATTTATTAGCGCTTCAACATTCAATTGAAATAATGTCATTACCAACGTCATTAATGGAGTATCATATTGCAACATTAAAGAATTGTATTAAAAATTATGATAAAAATGAGTCGATGGCAACTAATCAACACTCTTTAGAGCTCAGATTTCCAGAGAAGCTCGTAGAAATGTTTGAAATTGCAGTTTTTCAAAATGCAAATAATTCTGATAATGATCATAATCGTAATAGCAATAGTAATAGTGATAGTAAACATAGTCTTGAGTATGAAAATTTATTTTCATTTTTATGGACAAAAAACTCATCTTCCATTCAACCATTATTTCATTACATACAATCCTATCCTTACCTTATCGTATATTGTTTGCCTAAGATGAAGTCAGGTCGATATAAACGTGAGAATTGGATAAAAGGAGAAGAATATTTAATGAAAGTAGCTGAGTATATTGTAACAACTGATGAATGGAAATTAAATTCTGGTATGAATTTCATTTCTTCTGCTTCACATCCAAAAACAGGTCCACAGCGAGTAGTACACCCATGGTTCATCAATCAATTTGTTAGACAATCATTTTTAAGAACTGACTTCGATTTCTCAGGTGAAATTAATTAATATTTATTTATTTTTAGACGAAAGGCTATAGTCAAAATGGAGATAAACGCCTAATCATGTGGTCGGTCACATGCATTTGACTATTTTATCATATAAATTTCTGATTAATTAATAAAAGTCATTCACCATATTTTTTAATGATTAGTTTAAAATTTAATTTGTTTATTATAATAATAGGTTACCAACCAAAAGATATCATAATACCTTATTATGTCCCATCTAATTACCATTTATTTGACAAGTCACGATCATCACGATCTTCACGAAGTAAAACAAAAAAAGATGATGATAAATCAAATAAAAGTATTTTCATTTTCTTTGCAGGTGGGAATAACCCACCTGGTGGATTACGTAAAGAATTAGAAGAACGATTTCAAGAAATATTAAAAAATCGTCGATATTATAATATTAATGTAAATATTATCACAAATAATAATAATAATAACAATAATAATAATAGTAATAATAATGATAATAATAAAACAAATGAAATAAATATAATCAAAAATATTCGATCAAATTCGAAATTATTATCACCTGATGATAAAATAATCTTCACTACTACTGATATAATAAAGGAAGAAACTTATTATTCTTATTTATTATCAGCTGATTATTGCTTATCAATACGTGGTGATACAGCTTCTTCAAAAAGACTATTTTCTGCTATAGAAGCAGAATGTATTCCTGTAATAATCTCTGATTGGATCATATTACCATATGAAAATATTATTGATTATTCCAAATTTATTATACGATTTCCTGAAAGTATTTTACATAATATTGATATTTTAATACTACATTTAAAGAAAATAACATATCAACAGAAAAATAATATGAAATTTGCATTAAAAAAAGCAAAAACATTATTATTATTTGAACCAAGTGATCATGAATTATTCTTATTAAATCCTATTACATTATCATTATTTGAAGCATTTTTACATCGTAAAAAATATTGTGATTCATTATCATTACCGTTAGTGAGTCATATGTGTAGTAATTTATATCAAAGATTATCATTAGCTGTGAAACAATCTCAACAATAATGAGTGAAATTATGAATGAAAATGGACGAATTAATGAATGAAATTATAAATGGATGAATTCGAAAAACTGAAAAAAACTTTTAAAAATCGTACAAAAATAGGAATATAATGATAGCCTTTAATCTTATCAAGTCATCCATCTTAAGTTATCAAAAATAATAATAATACATGAACTCATCCGTTCATCTATAATTAAATTAAATTAATAAATAAATAATACTTATTTTAATTATTTTAAATAAAAATGAATAATAATAACTGCTTTATTATTAATTATTCAATGAAATCTAAATATGATTATAATGAAAATGAAATGAAAAATGAGATGTTTTTTTTGAGATTTTTATGATATTTCAACCGATTAAAAATTATAATCCTTGGAATCGTATGTATTATGAGGATTTTTTGTTTTGTTTTTAAATGTATTTATTTTTTAAAATGATAATATTTATAATTTTTAATAAGTATAATGAATGATTATAATAATAAACTCTATAGTATTCATTGTGACTTAATTTATGATTTTATTATAAGTGACTTATTTTCTATACATTATGTATACACTGATATTTTAATCGATGGTATTAAATAAAAATAAATAGAAAGCCCGAAATTTTAATATAAATATACCATAAATGTAAGATAATCCATATTAAATTATGGAGAAAAAGGATAAGTGTGTGATATGATATTATATCTATTTGATCTTATGATTTGTGACCATTTCTTTTGTGAGTGCCGAATGCTATCACATATAACATTCCTTATTTGATACAGATTTAATACTTCTTCTATATTCAGGGACAGGGACAGGGACAGGGACAGGGACAGGGCGTTTAACTAAAAATCTGACATTAATAAATACTTATTATTATATATTTGGGATTGGATCTACATTTTAGATTCTTATTCTGACAATGTCAAACGTTATCTATAATATTATCGCACTTACCGTTTTATGTTGCCGTTATCCGGTATTAATTTAACCGTTACATGCTAACTACATAATACCTGTTCAAGATATTATAATAAGATGTACTGAATCCAACCTAATCTAATCTTAGGTCTAAAACAATGTCTAATATGATGTTTTTATCACATTTTAATTAAAGTTAATGACAATATTATTATAATACATGTCGTATATCTTTCCTTAAGTAAACCTTATTTAACATGATGTCCCGGTTCAGGTGATACAGCGGTGCTGTACAGTAATTGGATAAAATCTAGCATATCTCTTTGTAGGGCAACACCAGCTGACTGCTGGAAGCATTAACAAATTATCAATCATTATTTTTTGTTCAATGCAAAGAAGTACTTTTAAGAACAATTTACAGTTTCAAAAATGATAGAACATTAAACAAAAGCCTTATAACAAGAAATATCACCACTGATCGAATTCGATTCATTCTCATTCTTAAAAAAATATCAAAAAATATCAAAAATAATCATATTATTCCAAATCATATCCAAATATGAAGCTAACTTATTCGGTAATTGTTATTGTCACACGATTCCATTCGAATCATAAATAAAATATCATTTTATTTTTTGAACATTGTTCTTTCTACCCAATCTTGAATTGATTCGAAACTCATAAAAATAACTCCCTATTATATAATATTTACAGTAATATTTATGTAATAATTTATTAAATTTTATTATAGTTCAGTGGGATAGATGATATGGTGCGAAGTAACAAGAGTAAGCAAGGTATGTCAAGCAGTGATGGGTCATGATACCTGTCCAGGAACAACTCTTCCCATACGAGGAATCACTCCTTTGTAATATCCCATAAATCCTTCCTCCTTGAATATCTTCACAAAACAATCGAGAGTGTTTTTGTATTGCTTCGAATCACGACCCTAATTAGAATAATAGTTACGGTAAATCATTGCATATATGCTTAAAGAATGAATGAATTGATGAAAAACCAAATCATAAAAGTTTGAGGATTCAACATCTACATTATGAAAGCATGACATTTCAATTCATAGCAATCCATAATATGATTATTAATGCAACCTGCATTTGAGTTTTCACTACATCAAAAGGGTTGTTTCCAAGGGTACTGAAGCATCCTGCCATCATACCACCTAATAATGCTAATAATGGAGTCATCGGTTTCTTGCCATTATCAGTGATAAGATCCTATGATTTAAAATAAAATATGATTATAATTATCGTATTCGAAATAGCATTTTCATTTATCTCAATCATATATACTTTGTATTTGTTGAATGCCATAAATCTTAATCCTTGATTTGAACTTTGCTTCAAAATGGTTGCAAATACTCCTTGGTATAAACCAGCAATACCACTTTCTCTTAAAATAGCTTTAACACCCTGTTTCATTATAAAATAGTTCATGAGTGTTTTATCAAATACAATTATTATATTTGAAAATAATTAATATCGATAATAATATAAATCATCAAGAAAATTATTTTTTAATTACCGGTATTAGAGTTTGATTTGTTTGGACTAGTTTTGTTTTAATTGTTTCCATTGGAGTAACAGCAAATATTGCTTCAATTGTGCCAGCACCCATACCAGCAAGAAATTGTTGTCCCATATTCAACTTTCCTTTATCATTTGCTAAGACTTTTTTAAAATAAGCATTACCACCAAATCTAATACCTGCTTTAGGAATAGATCCAACCTTCAATGATTAAATGAATTAAGCTTCATATAGTTAACAAGGACAAGGAATGCAAAGCTTTCTTACCAACGTAACATCAAGTCCACGATATAATGAAAAGAAACCAGTGGTCTTGACTGTATACACTAAACCGCTAATAACACCAGTATATGGCGGCTTGGCACCTCCTTTAATTTGCTTTTGCAATTGAAGTTGAGTTTTAATATATTCCTTTTATGAAAATATCATTGCGACAAGTGAGAAGTTATATACGATTTTACTTGCGTTGGAAATACTTAAGAGTAATTTGATATTTTCCAAATTTAAAAATGCACAAATAATTTTATCATATATCATATATAACCTTACCATTGGCCAAACTGCAACACATTCAATTCCACCAGCAATGCATCCTGTTACTAGCGACACCATTGGATTAGATGATTTACGAACACCGTCTTCAGACATTTTATCAAATAAGTCTTGTTGGAGTTATAGTACAACAACAATTCCTTGTGTTCTTGTGTTTATAATGAATGAATTAATAAAAATTAACGGAGCAAATCAAAAAGGTGCAACTAGACAAGAGGAAAAAACTACAAAACATAACAAGGAGCCCTCTTAAGCTCTAAGCCTTGTACCGCTATCAACATAATAAATTTTTATGAATGAATGAATGAATGAATTAATAAAAATTAACGGAGCAAATCAAAAAGGTGCAACTAGACAAGAGGAAAAAGCTATTACCGGTATTATTTATGAATGAATGATAATTTTTGTTGATAAATGAATGAAACATTGGAATGTACTTTATAGATGAATTAAAAAGACATAAGCAAAAATTCAATATTCAGCGAATAAATAAATTTAAAAACGTAAATCAAGAATGATTGGAAGTCATCGAGAATTATACCGGTATACCGGTATTAAGAACTCGTCATACACCGTGATTTTATGATTGATTATTGGTAACCAATTGTTATAAATTATTGCTGAAGATTGTTTTCAATAGAACGAACCCAATCCAGTGTTTAAGTATTTGTAGAAGATAATATTAATCTGTTTTATTTAAAATAGTTACTAATTTTTATAGTTTTACAATTTAAACAGTCACAACATATAAGCGTTTGCACTTTTGCACTGCTCACAAGAGACCTTTGAAGTATAACTGAAGTACTAATCTAGTGTTTATAATGACTTATCATATTGTATTGCTTCAGTTTTTCTTTCTTATTCCTCAAATACATTCATTTCATAATGGATACACTTCCATTCAACACAGATTTACACATCAAATTTGTGATTCTAAATGTATAAATAAAGGTAGTTTGTTTTCGATGAATTACTGTTTTTCTTTCCCACCTATCAATCTCTGCTATTTCTATCGAAACCATTGATTTAGGAGCAAAGATAAAAACATCAGCAATTAAAACCAGATTTCAAAGATTTATGAGTGATCGAGATGAGATCATTGATGTTGATGAAGACAGTCCAAGTTTAGATGATGCATTTGCAACACCAATTTATGATTCTGAAGAAGATTTAGAAGATTTAGATGATGATTCTTTAGATGCAGTTATAAAAGTTAGGCGAGGAGAAGGTCTGTAGAGTAACAATAATATACAATAGTACCATTGATTAATTCAATATAAATAAAAAAAAAAAAAATTAAAAAAATATGATAATTTCAAAAATTATCATAATTCTATTAATTTAATTCCTAATATTTTCAGATGATGATGATGAGGAGGATGACGACGAAGATGATGATGAAGATGAAGATGGAGAGGGTACTTCAGTTTCACCATTAACATGGAAAGAAAGAAGAGACATGCTTGCAGCAAAACTTGCAGCACAAAAGAAAAATTCAATGCCCAAAATAAGTTGGGAAGAAAGATTTGAAGAAGATCCTTTAAAGGTATTATAAACATTTTCTCAAATTAATTGTGATAACATAATATTATGAATTTATTTTTGTGTTGTTTACTTTTTAAAGTAATGATAATTCTTTTATGAACAGAAGAATAAATTTTTAAAGTTTATTTTATAATTTTTTTCATGTTACTAGTATACTTTTAGATTATCAGCTATTATTATTGTTATTATTATTGTTATTATTATTATATTCCAAAATATTTATAATATAATTTTATAAGTTTATATGATATTTCTAATCCTTTTGTGGATTTTTTCGAAGTCTGAATAAAATGGCCAAATAATTACTCAAACAAGAATTCTTAATAATAATTATTATTATGTTTATTTTATCATAGTCTGATTCACCTGCAGTTGAAGTTGAAGATATTGAATTGCAATTCACAAAACGTAAAAAATATGTAGCGTTTGCAAGTATTGATTCTGATGATATGTTATCTCGAAGATCTGAAGCATGGGAACATCACATGCAATGGGCACGTAGAATATCATTATTACCAACAAAATATTGTCCAATAAAAATCGACAAATCATTCACTATTTTATCAGAAGATTGCATGCAACCAGTTGGTCAGTTATTAATATTTAAATGTGCTAGTGTAGAAACTAATGAGTCTATAATTCACAATAACAATAATAATAATACATTGGATACTATGATTATTGATAAAAGAATATCATATAATGAAATCGATGAAATTAATTCTTTATTATCAAAAGAACCATTATTTGCTCATAAAGGAATCTCCACATGGTCATTATTTGAATTAGACATAATAAATGATACTCATCCTATCATATCCTCATCATCTTTATCATCATTACCATTTTCTAAAACAGATGCAAATAAAATATCCGAGTCGTTGACTAACCCCTTACTTGATCCATACATTTCATTGTCATTTTTTCAAACTTCATCTGATAGTAAATTTAACCCAATTATTACAAATAATAATAACAATAATAATAACAATAATAATATGCCAATTATCGAAACAAATTATACACCTTTTCGAAATAATTCATATAATTATCCAAAAATATCAAAAATTATTCCAAAAGTTCCTAAAGAACCAATCAAAATGAATGCAAAATCTTTTGAAGAGTTAATTATTTCTTCTTTAGAATATCATATAAATGATGTGCCTGGTGAGAAGCCTATGAAAATATCATCATATATGGATAGTAAAGGTTATGTTGATCAAGATGATGAAGATGAAGAAAAACCAGAAAATAGTGATAAAAAGTATTATCCTTCACGAGTAGGATTATTTGCTCAATTAAAGAAAATAAATAATAATGATAATAATGATAATATTGCTGGTCAATTAATATTATTTAATTCAAAATCAAATAAAGATGCCATTCGATTTATTGAAAATGATCCAATGATGAAAACTAATATGATTGTTAAGAAGAAATCAGTACCAGTTTGGGAGAAAAGAGTAAGTAATGATTTATATATTATATAACGATATTGTTGGTGTTAATTGATAAACTGATAAGATTTAAATGCACTGGTTTATCCATATCGGAAGTGTACTATTATTTAAATATATAAATTATAATGTATAGAATGTCACAAATTCAAAATGATTTTTGTTTCATCATTTTCATATTATTATTATTATTATTATTATTATTATTATTATTATTATTATTATTATTATTATTATTATTATTATTGTTATTA
>VKHH01007346.1:0-11257 GCA_015144975.1 Epipyxis sp. PR26KG | reverse complement strand
GGTTACGTCATCGGACCACCCCCGGAGGATATCTTTAGGAGACATCCTATATAAACCGGAGTCGGTACATCATCATCTGATAATAAGAAAATAGTAGTCAAGAAAAGTGTGACAAATGGAATGAAAATAAATAATAACAAGAAAAATATATTTTAATGTTTCAGTTGATTTAGTTCATTATATTTGGCTCTCATTGTATTGATTGCAAATAATTATCACAGGGGAATTTACTGGTTGATTATGAATAATTTTCCAAGGTAATAATAATATTTGTATGGAGGTTACTTTATCATTATTATATTAAATTTAATTCTTTACTATTTAGAGTATATGTTAATGGTATCATAGGAATTGAAGAAAAAATGGAATCTATCTCGTGTGGAATAACGGCAAAATGGATTATTATTTTTTGTTTTTAGTATTTTTTAAATCGACCGAGTAAATCACCAAATGGAAAGAATAAAAAGAACAATCCTGAATTGAACAAAATTATCAATCCAACAAGTGTATTCCAGTATTATAACATAAATACCAAGTTATTGAATGAAAAGAAAATATAATTAAGTTTTTTAAATTATTTGATTGGATTAAAAATTATGAAAATTATACTAATTATTTTCTTAATAAAAAATACTATTTTTTTTGACAAAATTTGATTTATTTTTATGTTTTTGTAACTAATTTTCATAAATAAATATATAACTTTACTTAATATAATTTTAGTAGTATATGTATGCATTTATTTGATTAAGGACACTATCTCTCTCTACTATGTTTACTCAGCATTTTGGATTCTGAATATGAAATTAAACATGCTATTATTCACACACGCACCCCTGCCACTGTATATGATGTTATTGTTATATTGTAGTACATGATAGTGAAACCATGATAAGTTACTCCGCAGAGACAAAGAAAAGTAAAAAAAAAGATCGGTCGGATTACGACATCTCGGTAAACGGGTTTAAGAGTTGTGAAAAAAGAAAAATCACAAGAATGGAATGAAAGAAATGAAGGAATCTAAGGAGGATAACAAAAGAAAACTGAAGAATAAAATCAATCATTCCCGATTCCTTTCAAACCACAATATAATTCTCTTTCGTTAAACTCTGAAATGTCAACATCTGTATGGTCTGAACTTTTTGGTGACTCACTTGCAACGGCAAGTGGTTTGGTGAACACTACAGAATATCTTCAAACAAAAAAAGCTGTAGGATTGTATTTTTCAGCTCATTGGTGTCCTCCATGTCGTGGATTTACTCCTGAATTAGTCAAGTTCTATAAAAATTTAAGCAAATCCAAAGATTTTGAAATAGTTTTTCTTAGCTCAGATCGTGATGAGGGCTCATTTAATTCCTACTTCAACGAAATGCCCTGGTCTGCACTTCCTTTTGAAAAACGTGATTTAAAAGCCAAACTTTCAAGTAAGTTTGGAGTTAGTGGTATTCCAATGTTGATATGGCTTGGTCCAGATGGATCAATTATTACAAAAGGTGGTCGTGCTAAAGTAACAAGTGATCCAAACGGAGAAGAATTTCCTTGGTATCCTCAAACTGTCCAAGATTCTCTTGGAAAATCATTTTTGGAGAATTCCACCGCACAGTTGAAGGAAATTGATTTGAGCGATAAAATTGTATTCCTATATTTTTCTGCTCATTGGTGTGGACCATGCCAAGCTTTCACTCCTAAATTGGTATCATTTTACAATAAAATGAAAAGTGAAGGCAAAAATTTAGAGATTGTGTTTTGTACATCTGATCGAACAGATGGTGATTTTAAAAAGTATTATGAAGGAATGCCCTGGCTTGCACTTCCTCATGGAGACAAAAGAATTGATTCATTAAGTGAACGTTTCGAAGTGGAAGGCATTCCAACTCTTGTGGTATTCGATTATAATACTGGTGTCATTATTACAAAAAGTGGAGTAGAATCTGTGCGAAGTGATCCACAAGGTTTAAAATATCCATTTTATCCTGAACCAGTTGAAGATTTGGGCACAACAATTGAGAGTTACGGTTGTGATCTTAACTCAAAACCTGCTATTATTATCTTTATGGAAAATAGTGATGATAGTGAACAAGCAGCAGCCAAAGAAGCATTAACTGTACATGCAGAAATATTAGCAAAAGCCAAAGCAGATACTCCAGATGGACCTGAAATTATATTTTTCACTTCTTTCGGAAAATGTAGTATTGGAAATCGTTTACGTGAAATGACTCAATTGCCATCTGTAGAAAAGAGTGAAAATGCATACTTGTTGCTATTAGATATTCCTGATAATGGTGGTTATTACATAAAAGAATTAACTGAAGAAATCACTGCAAGTCTTATCGGTGAATATATTTCAGATTTCAAAGCAGGAAAGCTAGAGAGATTGCAATTATCAAAATAAACTACTATTTTGAAAATTTATATGTTCTCAATAAATAATGTATGTGTTGTTAATAGCACTCATAAATATGAATTAAATTGACAAAGATAAGATGGAAAATAATAGCCATATAAATTACAGTAAATACTCTTGATCACTTGTTGGATAATGATCGCTAATTATGTACATAACCTACTTCTTGATAACAAACGATGTCTGCTTTTCAATTAACATTATATATAAATTTTGTAAATAATAAGTTTTAAATTAAATTATTTTAAAATCTTTGTTTAAAAACTGAAACTATACAACTTTAAATAGCAGTAGATGGTAATTTAGGACGGGTTAACAAATATAATATTGGACCAAAAATAGGAATCAAACTGAACAATATTGCTTTGTTGGTAACATCTTCTCCGATATATCTTCTTGACATATCCTCTCTGAGTGGTTCCCACATCTGTGTACAGTAAATATATGAACAGTATTTTAAATGTCAAAGCCATCATATCATTTAATAAAATGAAATTTATGTTTACCACTAAACTTAAAATCGTTAGATCGATGGTTGAAATGTGAACGAGTCTTTGTTGACTAAATAATTCAACGAATCCATTCCAAGCATTTGAAACATCCCCACCAGATAAGCCAATAGCATTTGCTGCTTGGTATGCAATATAAGAAGCAAACGCTGAAATCAATAAAGTAGTTCCTTTGAATTCAAAAACACTGGTACCACGTCCTTTATTAGAGTCATTTACTTCTGTTTGAATATTTCGTGCGCCAATATATGGGCCAACACCGAAAAAACCTAAAGCAAATGAACTTATAACAAATGGTAGAGCAGGAAATTTCTGGTTTTTGCCGCCTGGCAGTAAGATACTAGCATAAATCAAAGGTAATACTCCTAATTCATTAAAAACAAACAGAAAAAATGGATTTGTTGTCCCATCAAACGCATTTGGTGCAATGCATTTAAATATTAACTCTGTATCTTTTGCTTGACTTTCTGGTGAACCACCTGGTGCAATAAGAAAGGCGTAAAAAACTAAAGCGGCCCAAATACCCAAGATTGCAGCTCTCGGAGGAGATGAATCTGTTATTGACCAATCAGGATCTTTTTGTGTTGGTTTCAATGGCGAGCTGGCAAATAACCTTGACTTTTGACCATTCTTTGATTGATTAGTTGCACCTGTGGTTGATACTAGTTGGATTTTGTTGACAGCAGTAATTTGAAAAGCTCCAGCATTGATTGCACCAAAAAACACGATAAGTGCTACTGTTAAGTGAAGCATTTCCGTATCGTTGCTAAAAATAGCTGAAAGTGTTAAGTGTTATAAGTTATGTATTAAGTTTTCTTTTCTTTTCTTTTTTGGCAGTAATTATTATTATTAATGACTCATTCCCGCGATTCGGCTCGTTGGACACGGTTCGTGAATTTACTGTATATTAATTATTTTATAGAGTAAATTTTGAAAATATTTGGAGCAGGAAAGGAAATAAACGAAAATTATTACTTCAAAGTAATTTTTATCTTTTTATGTTCTAAAGCTCGTGGAAAAGCCCATCAGCCCATCAGTATCAAGAATATATTTTATAATTTACTGTACCAATCAAAAAAATAAAATATTAAAAAAATGAGTGTTGAAGCAAAATCAAATATTGAAGAAGATAAATTAAATAATTTTCCAGTAGATCATAATGTATCTCCCAACCAGCAAATGTCTGAAATATTTGGTTCCCGTGATATTATTTTAAGTCAAGATAGTTACGATGAAGAAATGTCAAGGGTATTTTTATTTTATTATTTATTTATTAAAGGATAAATTAATAAACTACGTTTTGCTGTAAAGCTATGATATGGTGTATATCAAATCTTAAAACTATTTTTTTGTTATCAATGATTAATAAGATAGATTTTTTAAATCGTAATCTCAACATTATCTTCTCCTATTTATACTTTTGTAATTTAAAGGCTCGCCAGGCAACTCAGTCTGTTAGTCGCAGTTTAGAATTGGATATGGACAAGGTAGATAATCCCCAATCTGTTAACAGCTTTTCTGCTCCTCATAATAGCCCATTAAAATTGATGAGAAGTCATTCCAATTCCGTTTCAATGACACCAAGTTCATCAGTGATGTTTAGGTAAAATCAATTTAACTCTAGAGCCTTTGCTGGTTAATTCTAACATAACTAATCATTCAAAATCATTCCTCTTTTAATGCTTTGATAATATATTTTACTGAAATTATGCTTTCAGCGACCGTTTTTCCACAGAGGAGACAACTTATCAAGTGAAAAGAAGAACAGGTTTGAATCTCAATATGCTGTTAATTTCATTCACCTTATTGCGATCTATTTACTAAAAATTACTAAAAATCTTTTTTAGAGTCTTACATCGCAGAAGAGGCTGTATTTGATCATGGGGAACTTGCTCATCGTATTGCAATTATCAATCAATGTTTAGAAGGAATAAACGATGATGTAGTCAAAGTAAAAACAGAAAACTTTTTGCTTTTATTAAGTAAGCTATGGTGTGAATCAATTCAAGAAGAAGGTGTTCCAATCGAACTTTTTAGCTCATTTTGGGAGAATAATGATGATCAAAAAAATACTATAATGCCTCTGATTCGAAGTCGTTTGATCTCATTATCAGTGGAAGCAACTCCGGACGACTCTCCGTTGAAGGTAGCAAATGCAGTTAACCAAAGAGATGTGAGATTAGTCATGGATAAGTTAAGTATACTAGCTATTAAAAGATATTTTAAAGATAATCATGCAAGTCGAATTGTTGCAGATGATTTTCATGAGAATTTGTTAAATTCATTCTTGAAAATATCAGAAGCTTTAGAAAAACATTCTATTGCTATGAATATTTCTGACGACATTGCTATGAAATGCTTTGAAAATATCTTAAATATTCAGCAAACATTATTAAATTTGCATAATGGTGATAAACGATACTATTATTTGGCTTCAGATATGGCGGATAGTTACTTATCAATTGGTGATAAATGTATGGAGCAAAGCAGCCACATGCGAGCAATCGAATATTACCAAAAAGGAATTAATTTACTTCATTCGATTAAACCCATTGACGCAACTGATGATAAATCTATTAAAATAACCCATCAAATTAAATCAATAAAACTATTGAACAAAAGTGGAGCAGCATTCATTGAGTTGGAAAGTTACAATGATGCCATTGAGAGCTATAATGAATCATTAAAAGTGTTAGAAATTGATCTTACAAATAGTAATATTAATCCTAATATTATTAATGTACCCTTAGCAATCGATACAATCAAAGGTTTAGGTAAAGTATATCTATTACATGGGGAATTCGATCTTGCAGAATCGACATATTATTATGCAATTAATATTAAAAAATCGACGAAACAAATCAATGATTTGTTGGATGCTGCTCAGTTACATCAATTAATTGGAAGAGCATATACCAAAACAGAGATGTATGTTAGAGCAATGAACCATTTTTCTGAAGCATTATCAATCCGAAGATTTGTTTTATCAGAATCGAGAAAAAATCCAAACGCTTCATTAGCCATTGTCAATAATAATAATAATAATAATAATAATAATAATAATAATAATGTAACTCCATTAAAAAGTAAACCAAATTTACAAATTATGGATCCTGAAAATATTCCATCGCCTGATGATCGAATCATACAAAATCAGATCGAATCTATTGCGATGTGTCTTAATAATATTGGAAATGTTTATTATTTACAAAATAATTTATCACAAGCATTATTATCATTTGAAGAAGCATTAATTATTCAAGAAACTGAAGTATTTAAAGATAATAGTGAGTCATTTACAACACATGATAATATTCAATTCATATCTCCAAGACCTTCAATAGTATCCAAACCAACAACAAGGTTACTTCATATGGAATTAGCGACTACTTATCATAATATCGGAGTGATTCATACGGCATTAAAAAACCATAAAAAAGCATTATATTATTATAATAAATCATTAGAATTAGATCGTGTGATTTTTGATTCACCAACCAAAACATCATCTTCTACAACAAATAAAAACCATTATTTTAAAAAGAAAAATATGAAAGAACATGAACGTAAAGAAATTATTGATTTATTAACAATTATTGGAGAAACTAATTATGAATTAGAAAATTATAATGAAGCATTAAAAAATAATTTGGAAATATTATATATTCGTCAAGAAATTTTAGATGAAATTAAATATGATAATGAACAAAGTCAAGAAGATGAATTTAATCAAAATGAAAAAGAAAAAATTACTATGCAAAATGAAATTGAATTTAGTATTTTATATTATAATATTGCAATTATTTATAATAATTTAAATGATTATGATAATGCATTACAATATTATAAACAAGCATTACAAATGCAAACAAAGCATTTGACTGTTGTTCATACGATGGTTGCAACTACCATTCATAATATCGGTGAGAAATATCATAATATTATTGTATGAATTATCACGATACCGTAGGATACGGTATAACGTTATTATGATTATTTTATTATCATAATTATTCATTCACAAAAATAGAGTTTTTAATAGTTTTTCATTCAATTCATCAATATGTTACAATTTTTCTTACTTTTTATTAATAATTATCAATATTATATTAATAAACTAATCAATAAACTATTATATGTTTGATATTATTTCTTATTTCTATTTTAGGTAATTTATATTTTGGTATGAAACAATATGATAATTCTCTTGTATGTTACAAAAAAGTATTATCAATTTATAAGAAAATATATAATCAAACTGGTGTTCAACATCATTCTGAAATAGTGAATGTATTTCATGACAAAGGATTATTATTTTACACAATGAATCAATTGGAACATGCATATGCGAATTATAATAAAGCTTTAGCAATTGAAGAGTTTTTATATGGTTCTAATGATATAGCATTAGTCTCAACTTTGAATACTATTGGAACTATCTTAAATGAAAATAATGAAAAAGATTATGGATTAGAATACTTCCAACGAGCTGTTAGTATTATTAGATCATTTGCATCAAAATCACAAAATGGGAAAGTTAATAATCATATTTTTGATAGTAATGATATTAGCAACTCAGCTGATTTGTACGAAACGGCTCATAATAATGTGAATGAACAACAACATGATGCTGATTTATTTGATATTTATTCATTATTATTAGAATGTTATAATAATATTGCAAATGTTCATTTTTCAAAAGAAAATTATCGACAAGCAATTGAATATTATTATTTTGCTTTAGATATTGAATCAAATAATTTCAATAAAAATCAAGTTTTATTATCACAAATGCAACCACAACCACATATGAGACTTCAATCAGATTCTTATAGTGGTGATAATAACCAAGGGGGGCCTGTAGTAGTACCTCGCGATGTGCCCTTAGGAACAGGTGAAATGGCTGATTTGTTTCATAGCATTGGTGAATGTTTCTTTTATATCGAACATAATAGAAGTGCTTTAGTTAATTTCACTGCTGCATTAGCTATTCAAGAATCTATATTAGGTAAAAATAATGAGTTTATTTCAGCAAGTCGAGCAGAAATTAATAAATTAAGTATTCAATTTGGTGAATTCATTCCTTATTATATTTCACCAGTAACAGCTGAAGTATTATATGAAGATGAAGAATGGAGAGATCCTTTACATGATAATAAATTTATGTCAATTGTAGGTGGCAAGAAAGTTTCAATTAATGTTGTGCAAGGTACTATTGATTTATTACAATATAATAAATCACCACCAACTTCTCCAAATAAACATTATAATACAAATCGTCCATATTTCGCTTCATCAACTGATAATTATAATATTAATAATAATAACAATAATAATAACAATAATTATATTAATAAAATTTTTGAATCAGAATTATTTGATTTCGAAGTAAGTATTGATGTTTTAAAAGAAGCTTCTAATTATATTGTTGGTACAAATCAAAGAAATATTGCTCGTAGTTGGACACTAATAAATGCATGGTCTGGTAAAATAATGTTAGAAAAAGAGCTTTCATCTCCATTCGATGAATCAGCAGAATCGAACATACCACAAACATTATCAAACAAGCCATGGCAATATCCAACAGTTAATGATTATTTAACAGCTTTTAGTTGGATAAATAAACCTGAAAAAGTATCAGGAAAGAAAATTTTACAAGTATCATATAAATGTAATTTATTATTATCAAATACAGCTTTATCAGCATTATCATCAATCTCAGTAAATAAATTACAAAAATTATTACAAATTGAACAACAACAAAGATTATCTGGTGCAATTTCAAGAAGATCATCTGAAAGAAATCGTTTATTATTCATAATATTTATTATATTATTATTTATTATTGCAGTCGGTGGGGTTTGTGTATGGTTTGGTTTACCATTTCCTTTAATTCCTCCATTTCTATTAGCTATTCTTTTGAATTACTTACCATCACAATGGGAATTGCATGATAAAATTAATGTGATTGAGATTCATGAAGAAAATATTGTGTCTTTTCTTGTAGTATGGATTATCATCATTATTTCTATTACAGGGATTTTGATCAATCGTGATGGTAATTATTATTATTAATATTATTTTTTTTGCTGATAAGTTTGACCAAGAAAATAAAAGATACAAATATCTTTTAAAACATTATTATTATTATTATTATTATTATTATTAATATTATTATTATTAATATTATTATTATTATTGTTATTATTGTATTACTTCTGTATCATAATTCTATATTCAATATGGTTATGATATATTTTAATTATATTCTATGATATTTGTTCATCACTTTGTGTTTTTTTCGAATTTTGAACAAAATATAAATAGTTTCTATAATAATAATTAATAATAAATGATAATTATTATTATATGAAATGTATTTTTAGGCTTAGCCTCATTCTTCTATGGACTATTTTTGAAAACTAATGGGAAAAATAAAGGATATGATACACTACCTTCGAATAGAAATAAAGTGAATACAAAAAAGACTCAAATTCAATCGAAGAAAGTTAAATAATAATGATCCTAGAAATCATGATAAAATGTATATATTTTAAAATTCTTATTTCTATGTTTGGAAGTTGTTTGCTATGTTGTTATGAATTCTACATCAGCATTATCAAAAGTTTATAAATTGTGCTATTGAATTTAGTGAATGTTGCCTGCCGGAATACTGGATTAGTGTATTCCTTCCATATTGTGAATAAGAATAACTTATCCAATAGCCCCAACTTTCGCTAATTGTGAATTAATTACAGTAAATAATAATTAAATAATTTTTGTGATGTAAAAAAATCAAATTTATCCTGTTTTTAAAGGTGACGTGATCTATTATTATGGTGTCATAGAAGTGACACCATAATAATGTAAATGATGTTCTTTTTTTTTCTTCTTCTTCTTCTTGTGGGTGTGTCATAGAAGAAGTATAAGAAGTCTATGACACACTTAAATGATGTTGTTCTTTTTTCTTCTTGTGTGAGTTTTTCTCACAAAAAAAGTTAAGGAACTTTTTTTGATAAAATATATAATAAAATGATGATCAACACTTACAACGACAATTCAAAACAATCTAAGCGTTTCTCAAATTTGGTTCAGTTTATTTTAATATTCTTAATTATCACAATAATGGGAGCCGAAGCAAGCAAACCTTCTGTTAGTGGAGCTGTAATAACTGCAAAACAAGTGATGGATCAATTTGGAACAGGGTTATACCTGAAAGGTTAAATAAATATAACGAATAAACAAACAAAAATTCAGTAGATCCAAATATGAAAATAGTATTAAAATTGTAAAAGATGGGAGAAAGGATAATTTGCGTTTGTTTGGGATAAAGTACATCACAAATGTGGAGAAAAATGAAGAAATTCTAGTTAATTAGTGAGTTTGATGACAAATTAAAAACACACTGTAGTTAACTAAAATTTCTTCTTCTTTCTCCATATTTGCTATGTATTTAATCCCAAACAAAACACTTTCTCCCATCTTCTACAATTTTGTTTTTTTTAAATACTATTTTCGCATAATTATCATTATAGTGAGTTTATTTAGATTTAATTTTTCTATAATATGGAAATACTTTCTTCATTAATTAACATTAATTATAGGGAAAACTGCAGTTGTAACTGGTGGAAATAGCGGAATAGGACTTGAAACATGTAAAGCTTTAACTTATGCTGGTTGTAGAGTTATCCTTTGCTCTCGTTCAGTTGAAGCAGGTGAAAAAGCAATTGAAACTGAAATTAAACAACCTGGTGAAGGTGGATATATAGTTGACTCACCTGATGTTATAGTAAAACAATTAAATTTAGAATCATTATCATCAATTAAATCATTTGCAGAAGATTTCTTACAAACAGAAAAGTCATTAGATTTTTTAATATTAAATGCTGGTATAATGGCATTACCAAATTGTGAACGAACTGAAGCAGGTTTTGAAAAACAAATTGGTGTCAATCATTTTGGTCATTTTTATTTAACACAATTACTAATGAATAAATTAATTCAAACAAAACAATCACGAGTAGTAGTATTATCTTCAACGGCACATACTTTTGGAAATTCATTAAATATTGAAGATTTACATTTTAAAACATCGAAAACGAGGTATTAATATTAGTATTATTGGTATTATTATTATTATTATTATAATTAGCAAAAAACAAAAAAAAATTAATTCAAGCTGCTTAATTTCAAAACAATATATTATAATTAGCTTTGTTGATAATATGATGATAATTCGTAATCATTGTTTTTCAAAATGATTAACAGGGCTCACCTAATTGGGAAATCTTCTTAGTCTAGATAAGAGCCCGAAACTAACAATTATTTCATAACTGATTAGACC
>VKHH01007345.1:0-11258 GCA_015144975.1 Epipyxis sp. PR26KG | reverse complement strand
ATAATAATAATAATAATAATAATAATAATAATAATAATAATAATAATAATAATAATAATAATAATAATAATATACATAAAATTTTAGAAAATGATAATAATAATAATAATAATACCAGTTTTCTTACCTTGCCTCTTATCCATAACTCTGCTGTTAGGTACAATGCAGCATTAGCTTTCATTCCTTGTTTTCTATCATTTTCTGGAACAGGATATAACCATCCATCTAGTACCGCTACTCTTGATATACGCTCATCTCTACAACTTGCAGTACAAACCGTCGCTCCACCATAGGAATGACCCCACAGATGAAACTTTGATAATTCTAATCGATTTTGTAATGATGGACAATCTTTCATTAACCCCTCTGGAGAACTTATATAATCAATTAATTTTTTCAATTGGTTTGCTCTATTTTCTAAATTATTATTGTAATGATAATATTCAGCTTTCACTGAAGTACCTTCAGGGATGATTAATGAAAAAGGAATACACTCATCTAAACGACCGATCGGTCTACTAATCATACTGTCTGGAGCATGGTCCAGAGCAAATACAATGAAACCATGACTTGCAAGTTCTTCGAATAAAGATGTATGAAACTGTCTCCAAGAGTACATCCCGTGAGAATAGATAGCTATCGGAAATTTTAATGGCCCAATCTCTTCTTTTTTATTTTGGTCTAACTTACGATATGAATATCCATTATTAACTTGTTGCAGAATATTTCCAAGTGTTGATGAAGATATAATATTTCCATACGATTCTTGAAACTCAGATTGAGATTTTGCAAGTGTTAAATGGTGCAATAAATAATCTGGAATTTTATAGTTTATTGAAAGCTGTGTCAACAGCAACTCTTGTTCGCGTAATTGTTCTTTTGGATGACCTGATGTCCAAAGAACTGCGTGGCTTGGAGAAAACAAAATTTGCCAAATTGTATTTAAAAATGAATTATCATGCTCAGGATCAATTGGAAACCAACTCTGTACAGCGATACAATTTGCGGATGGAAAAATATTTTCGGAAGAAGTATATGAATATGGAATATTAAAGGAATATGTCCCAATTCTTTTGTGAGGTCCAAGCAACTTCCTTGCAGAAGGAGTTGGAAATAAAATTAGAAACAAAATAGTAACTATATCAATTACTATTATTATAATAGAAATGGTTATTACCCCAACTGAACCGGATAAAGCGAATATAATATTTGATGTGAAGGAAGTTGAATACAACAAGAAACTTCGCCAATGTATGTTTAGCTGAAATGCTGGTGCAGTGATGACATCATAAATGATTATCACGTTTGTTATTGAGTTGATTATAATGGCTGGTAACAACTGATTTGATAAAGCAAGTATAGAAAATGCAAATGCTAATAGGCAAACAAATCGTGGAACTTTATCCCATATGGATAAATCACTCATTTCAAAATTTTGAAAATATGATGCAATTTATAATTTTAACTTATTTTTATTTTCAATTGCTCTTTTTAATTTAATTAGAGACTTACTAACCTACCTACTACCTACCACTAACTTAAGGTAACACATGAATACTTTTAACTTATTAGTATGAATTTAATAATAATGGTGCAAAACTGCTGCTGCTGTGTGCTGTGTGCTGCTGCTGCTGTCCGTTTATTTTTTCCGTTTCTTGAGACCTTCTTCAATTTGCATTAATATCATTCCTGTTTAAAATCTAAGATATCACTCGATATTAATAACTAAAAAGCAATTGATTTTTAATAAAATGAATCCAGAAATTTTCTTGGCTTTTTTTGATGAATGAGGTATTCTAGCACCCCCTCCTATCCCCATATTATAATAGTAGTTCCATAGTTTCAAATGATCAGAAATCAGACAATATAAAACAGAGATATTTTAAAATTCGATCAAATACTGTATATTTTAGAGAGAACTATGTATTTTAATTTTGTAAATTGGTTGAACTTCCTGTTGATTTTATTAATTCAAACGGAATCTTTATCCACTTACTCGTTGTATAAAGTCGATTCGGTACCTTTTTCAAGCTTATTATTTAACAAGCAAATTATAGAAGGTGATGCAACTGCAGCAAACAACATTGCGCGCTCTCTGATATATGACGGAATAGTCCAAATAAGCGAAATTCCTGGTTTTTCAAGTGCTCGTAAAAGAGCACTTGCTGAATTTTCATCATGTATGAGTCTGGAGGATAAAACCACTATCCGTCAAATGACGATGGATGATGGCACTATTCGCCTTACTGCAGCAGCGTCTAGTATACAGGGAAAATTAGGCGTTATGAGCAATAGTAGATGTTCCAGTACTTCAAGTGATTTAAGATTTCTAATTGACTCTACAATGAGTACTCTTTTTCGATACCTTGATTCTGAGGCTTCATTATTAACAAATAGTGAAGATAACAATGGTGAATACGTCATGAAGCCATATCATTCATTGGTAGAACTTATGTCCAAAGGAGATCATTTAGAGCATTTGCATTCATATGCTATGCCTGATCAAACATCCTCAATACTTGATACCAACCAAGACTTCACGATTGATTTTCATACTGATTCTGGATTAATGATTGCAATGACAGTAGGCTACATTACAGCTAAAGAAGGTGTGGAATCATCTAAATTAACAAATAATAGAGGTTTATATTTGCAATTATATAATGGTAAGAAAGTATTGACTGAATTGGATGAAGATTCTTTGGTAATCCTTATCGGCGAAGGTGGGTCACGTTGGTTATCTCCATTGTTAGGAGCACCATTTAGAGCAGTACCACATGCAATGATCGCAGGTATTAGCACAAATTCAATCATATCCCGCAGTTGGTATGGAAAAATGTATTTACCTCCAATGAATGCAATTATCCCAGAAACGAATGGATTAACTTATGAATTATTGAAAAAGAGGCAAACTCAAACTTATGCTTCATCGCTATTGCATATTGGGCACACTCCCACTAGCACCCAATTCACAACTGCATGTGGTAACGTCAACTTTTCCAGACTTACTTCTTCAGTTCCGATGACGTCGTTGTTATCATCACCATATTCTCTCACAGCCAATGATGAAGATTGTGATGGTATAACTTGTTGGATGAGATGCATGGCAACTACTGACTTACCGTGTGGAAATGATGCTCAATGCGTTGATCCGGCAAGTGGTAAGGTAGTGGATGGTGATATTACTTGTACCACTTGTTTGCCTCAATGTGTTAGCAATGCCCCCTCAAACTCAACAAGATATTGCTTTGGTGGAGGAACTGCGATGTTTATGCAAGGGTTTACATCCATTGCAACCTCCCAGACAGGTACCACGGAATGTGTGAACTTACTCTTCACTTCATGGACACTAAATGACCGCTGGAAGGTGATGATAATTATCATTTTTTATTATAATTATTATACATATAATTTAATAGATGTATTAATATGATCTTATTCAATCGATTCGATGGAATTCTTGTATTTGTATAGATATTTTGAATAATATGAACACACCTTAACTTGGATTTTACTATAATTATTTTATTATTATTATTATTTTCTGCTTATGAATAATGTATATTATAAAATAATTTAAAAATAATATTATTATGTATTTTATGCAATTAATTTCTTTAAATTAATGATTAATTAATGCAAACTGATTAATTTATAAAAATGGAAAATATTATTATTGTTATTATTATAGCTTGCATTGGCTTGTATTGGAGTATTATTTCTTGGAATAGCAATCCAATGTATAACCCATTACCGTTTCACCATATCGAAATGGAAAAGATCTTATAACAGGTCCATATTAATTGTATTTTTCCATGGGTTACAAACCACTCTCAGCTATATGTTAATGTTAGTCGCGATGACATATAGCTCAGAATTATTTGCAATGGTATGTTTGGGTTTGTCGATTGGATATGCTTTATTCAACCTGGAATTACCCGTGCCTAAATCCACAGACCCGTGCTGTTCAGAAGAAAATGATTTATCATTGAAAATTGAAGATAAAAGTGAGTCAAAAGTTGGATTATTACAATCAAAAGCATCATATCATTAAAAACTAATTCATTAAATTAAAAAATATTCCAATAATGTACTACAATTGTTCATAAATTCATCTAATTTTATGTTTTTTTTCGATTTTTTTATCATTTCTATTTTTTCCATTTGATAAATCATCAGCATTATCATTCCATCCTCATTTTGTCTAAGAAAATAACAATAAATGATAGTGTTTTTATGATTTTTTATGAAATGGAAATGATATAATAATTCTATTATTATTATTATTATTATTATTATTATGCATGGCAGCATAGGAGAGGATGATTATTAGCAGTGTTTGTTTTGTATTATTGGTTGTCTTTTGAGCCAACAGCAAGTAGCTCATTTTTATATAATCAAAACTTACTCATTAAGCTCTATGTCATACCTTTCATATCAAATATAAATAAAATGTACAGAATAAATGAATAAAACAATAATAATAATAATAATTAAATAAAACTAATTTTGTTATTTTTGAATGAATAATTTTGATTGTGGTGATTGCAGTACCTGAAGTACGAGGTGGTTCATTAGATTCCTCTCTTGAAAATGTAACAATACATTAATTCCAAAAGAAATAGATGATAATGTTCATTGCACATAAATCTTAAATGAGGATATGAATAATTAAGGACAGTTTATTGGTTATTATTAATTCCTTGTCTCAGCCACCAAGCATATGAAGTTAGATTTATGGTCATTATTGTATTCATCATCCGATATGTCAATTGTGTAGAAATAAGAGTTAACTTATTACTTAAAGTGAAGAGAATTCTTAACACAATCCGATCATGTACTAACATGTATATACCGGTACCCATATGCTAGCAACAGGTATTCTCATAAGAGGAAGTAGTGGTTTCTTTAACCTTTTCGAGTCACATTGGGTATTATACCATTTTAAGGAGAGTAAAAACAAACTCAAGCTATGAAGAGCTAACAAAAACTAACTCTTCAAAAATTTCATAATTTTTTTGAACAATAATTATATCGTATCAACATATGCTTCATCATCCACATCTTCTACTTGACTATTATCATCATCACTATTATCTAAACCAATAATATATCTCATATTGCCAATAATACCTTTCACTAATGGAGATGATAATAAGGATGACTGATGAATGGATGAATAATTATCATATAAATGATTCTTTTTTTGTGATATAATATTATCATGTTTATTCCAATCATCATTCGTAGGGGTTGTATTAGTGCTTGTAGTGTAATCGCGATCCATTGAAGTAGAAGAAAGTGGAGTCAATACTCGTCGAATATTTTCTGAAGAATTTTTTTTATTTAATAATTTATTTGCTATTCCAGGTGGCATTACGCGCCAGATATACCTACCATAGACAATATTAATATAATAATAATTGATAATAATATAATATAATTAGTTGATAATAATGATTGACTATGAATTAAGTGAGTTATTATTATCATCCATCATCTACCATCCCGCACCGCATATGATATGATTAAGTTACTTACTTGGAATGGAATATTTGGTCTGTGATGGGGGCTTTCTGAGCAATCCGATGGATCTCATCATGTGGGATGTCAGTCAGATAAGAATAACCTTGATAGCTTACACAAGTCATATTATTATTATTATTATTATTATTATTATTATTATTATTATTATTATTGCTATTATTATTACAATAATTGTATTTTGCAGTGAGAACGTCCATTGATTCCATGTGACATGGTGACAGTCTGCAGAAAGCGACACGGTCAATGGCACTGCCAGGGGATGATAAAATATATATTTTTGGTATTGGAAATCGAGATAATGATAATCGAACAGCAACTAAACTTAACTTGGAAACAAGATTATTCGCTAACTTGAGCAATTGAGCTTCTAAAAAATAACACAAAATATCTTATTTATTGTCAAATATTAATAGTAATTAGCTTAGGAAGGAGGAAGCATTAGATCTATTGGGGTATGAAGAAGAAATTTTCGAGTAAGAAATTAGCAGTAATAATTGGTTTATTTCCACACATTAGCTCAATTGAAATATATATCAATGGAGTATGCTTAAGAATTGTCGAAAAGCTATGAGAAAAATATGGTAGAAACAGGCACATTCTAAACATGTCATGAACTGTGATTTGTTATTATATTTATGGTACATAATCATAATCACAATCACATAATCATATATAATACCTGATCCATCTGTCTCATCGGATAATGATGATAATTTTGCATTATTCGGACTATTATAAGCTTGCTGAGTGTTGTTGCTACTACTAGCTGAACTATCTATTATATCATAATAAAAAATCATAAATTATGATATAATTAAAACAATCCTGAAACTGAAGCAAAACGAATTGAGATCAGTTGTATCATGAATAATACAATAATTAGTTAAAATGATATGACATATGTTAAATAGAATTCAGCATCAGTTAGGCAACCTAAGCATGGATGTGAGGAATATTTCTGAAGGTTTTCTAGTGACTAGTGTTTAGTTTGTTATATATATTCCGGTACGAAATCGAGTCTCAAGTAAGTTTGTCATATTTTTCTGAGGTTAATAAGTTAATATTGAGACTAAAGTAACCTTTTTGTTTTATAACTAGAGTAACTTGAAGTGTTTATATTCTTTGTTTTGATTAGAGATTGGAGCTAGTCTCACATAAACTCTGGCAAATGGCTAATGATACCATTCCTGATATTGTTTTAACATAAATTTCCAGGTTATATGAAGACAATATTAGTCTTCTTCTATGATCATACAATTCATAATAGTGATGATGAGTTAAATACTTACTGTTCGTATCTAATGGAGAGGAATCTGATAATCCATTCATTCGAATGACAATATAATCACCGAAATCAATCAATGCGATTGTATCAGGCAGTAATGCCATTGTGTCAGCGGGTACTTCTATACAAGAATAATTCCGAAGATCTTGTTTGATGACCTGATGAACGAAGATAACATTGATAATATAGGCATTAATATGATATTAAATTAACCGCTTGTAATCAAATAAAGAACATACTGATGAGCATTGCAATAAAAAAATTTATTACTATTATTATTATTATAATTAAATAATTTTGAAGCTATAGCGCAATTATGCTACTGGAGCCATTTTATCTTAATTTAAAAGACAAGTTTAAGATAACCATGGTGGAATAACATACAAATATCTATTCATAGAACTTATTTACTCAAGGGTCAGAGTTATCCAGGGAACCTAAACGAAGATTACTTGAGTGACATGATCGAACGGGAACTAATAAATTCTCAAAAGTTTAAAAAGTAGCAAGATAAATCTGTCCTGGAAAATTGAAAACTATGTAATGAATTACAATTAGAAGAAGAAAATTAGGAACCGATTCCTTTGCAAGGTTATCTTAACCTCGTGTTTAAAATTACGATACGGGTTTACGAGTTTTATATAGTTTAGGCAGTAGTATATGTTGGTTTTGCTGCAATTCTTATGAGTTGATCAGTAACCATACTTTCTTCGCTCAGTTTGAAGCTTACTTAATCACCCATCATTAATTATTAATAGTTTGATATGTTACCAAACTTAATTATTCGTATATTTAAAAAGACGAATTATATTTTCCGTTCCTTTTTTCTGAATAATGACGATGCTATTTTTTTGTTTTTATTCATCATATATGGAGATAGTTCAATTACAATTGATGAAATGATAACTATTATGTACCTTTAAGTCTACACTTGCTATATTATTATTCCCAAGCAGGCCATCCCAGTCAACTTTGATACTTGTTCGATGACCAAATGGATATTTTCCGAAACACAAAAGACGCACAGATGGCATAAGCAATCGAGCACTATACTCGAACGGTGATCGGAGAAATAGCGATCGTAGAATATAAGAACTAATTGGTTGCTATAAAAATAAGAGCATAAAATAAGAAAATTATTTTTATAAATTAATCAATCTGATTTCATCGATTGCATAATTATAAAAAAGATAAGAGAAATTATCTTTATTTTATTTTCTTTTTATTATTATGATTAATAAGATAAAATATGTTGGATAATAATATTATGAAAGATAATAATAATAATAAAAATAATAATAATAATAATAATAATAATAATAATAATATATTAGATTTATGATGTATACTTAGTTTAACTTACTGCAGAATCGCCATCAAGTAGTGAACCTTCTCTCAAGTGATAAAAAAATCGAGTTAGCGTAAGGATCTTATTCCTATAACATATATTGTAGAACATGAGAATAATAAAGTGCAAATAATAATGCAATGAAACATCATAGAAAGAGTCATTATATGACAATATACAATACGATAAATATTATATAATCAACCTGTGAATAGAACATTTCGACCAATATTTACCAACCGAATGACATACTTCATCTACTTGTTTTAAGGCTCGTTCTTTCACATGAGCAAACTCATATTTTCCTAATAATAATATTTTTATTATAAATTATTATAATAGAAATATCTGTATTTTGTTCAGAATTCGAAAAAACCACATAATAATAATAAATAATCTCCTGCAAATAATGTCAATAATATAAAAAATAGTTACCTTGATCATCGAGACGATATTGTCTCGCACCACCAAATGTCTCAATATTAGCAATATGAAAATCTTCTACAATACCTTTCGCAATAATAATAGGCCAAAGCGATTCATTAAAACCTGTCAGAAACTCATCTAAATCATCCGTTACTTCAATACGATGTGTCCAAACTCTTGTAATCTTTGAAGTACCCGTGATTTTGCAGTCCTCCGGTAACAAACTACTCCCTTTCATAACATTATGGCATTTATAACGAAGAACAATCTGAATATAAGCTGCATCGAGTCTTGCATCTTCTTCTCTATCATTATTATTATTATCATCATATTCTTTTTCATCGTCTGTGGTGATATCTCCATCATCAACCTTATCATTGTCTGCTATTACTCCACCAATTGTTGATTTTATGTTAGTATTACTCTTTTCATTTGCAAGTTTACGTGGTCCTTGAACGGTATTATTAGGAAGAATAGAAGATGGTGCAGTAGTTGTCATACTACTTGGTGTTGGCTTGAGTTGTAAACTAATCATATTTGTTGCATCAAATCTATTCATTCCTACAATGACAGTGTTGCTATTCTCTGTGATTTTCAATAAACTATTCGATAGCAATTGCCGATCATCTAAACTCAGCTTAGAACCTTTCATGATAGAATCTACGAATGACGTTGAATCATTTTGTTCGAATAGTGGGGTGATGTACTTGTTGTTAGTCCCAAGAATACCACCTGCCATTGAAGTGATGACCAAAGGGATTTTCTCTGATGATGTCAAATCAGGAGGATCTTTAGGTCCTTCATTTGCCATTTCAGTAATATTTATAGTATTTGATAGATGATCTTCATCGATGACTAATTGGAAAGGAGAAGTCAACTCTCCACTCCTCAAAATTTGCAGATCTTCATCATAGATTACAGGACCAATGATATGACTAACACGCAACTTACCACAAGTTCGAACTTCAATCGTGGCAGTGTTAGAATCTAATAAGATTCATTATAAAGCAGTCATGGAGTTAAGATAGTTTATAAAATAATTAATTTAAGTATTATATGCTACAGCGGAAAGTTTTTTAAAGCAAAGCCAACAAATTGATAATTTGTTTCAACATTTCGAAGCAAGTTCAAACGATTTTTTTATAGTTGTACCTGGGATATGATATGGGTGAGCAAATACAGAGTCCATCGAGGACTTAAGGGGAGGATAAAATGCAATTTTCTTTATTAATTCTATGAACGATTTCGAAATATTATCATCTGCAAAAGTAGATGACGAGATAACGATTGATCCATTAGATGCTTTTGACAAAGCATCCAAACAATCTAAATTACTTCTTCTTGAACTTGCATAGAACACATCAATCCAACAATGGCTCTTCAAAGCCCATAATCCTAGATCGAAATAAGTCTTCACGTGATTTGAATTACTTACTGAACTTGAAAATTCAGTGGACAACCCACTCATATTCTTTTGTTCTGTTTTTTTAATTGTAATTGAATTTGAACATAATAAAAATAAATGAGCTCGAGCAGTTTTCGAGGAAGATGATTGTTTTGAAATTGTTACTGCTAGAGAAATTAAACAATTCAAACTACATGATGTATCAAATGGAGTTGGGTACCTTGACTTCGGTTTAATTAAATTATGAATCGCAGTAACTAATTGTTTGAAATGATTGGCAGACAAGAGGTTTGACACGGAGCTGTAGTAGATTCCATTTTTCGATAAATGAGATAATAAATTTGATTGATCAATGGTACCATCTAAGCAATCTGAAGCGATTGGAGACGTAAGATCACCACCCAAACGCAATAAATTGATAATTCGTCCATATATCATGATAACTACTCTTGCATCACGATACAATGATTTTAATCCTCGTTCAAAAAACTCCAAAAATGTTGCGTCTTCCCCTGCGAATCGATCAATTGCAAATATATGTATTACGTCATCTGTAGGTGAGTAACGTTGAAAATTTATGACTGAATTAGGTGCAAACCCTTCATTACTCTCGATAAAATCACAATGTTTAGATTGCAATTCACAATAATTTTCTCTTAAAAATCGATCTTTAGAAGATCCATTAAATATCGAATGAAATTTAGGATTAACAGATCTACAAAGTGGACATCTCCATTGACCAGTCGATGCATTAATTGACGCATGTATCGATAAATATCCGCCGCAATGAAGGCACATAATTGGTGATCTCGAAGCATTGCATCTCCCATTACTCTCGGCATTCAAATTACTGTTTCCTGGGAAAATTTTGATGGGAGATATGATCGGATCAATGTCTTTGAAAGGAAATAGTATTGATCCAATATCGGATGACGAAGATTCATCGATCGCAGAACCAGCTTTTCTGTAGATATGACAAGATGAAATTTGAAATTGATTATTTAACAACTGGAGATCACTCATAGCTGCCTAGTGAATGAATAAGGGAATAAGTAGAACACAGTAAATAATAATAATAAAAAGTTAAAATGAATGAATGAATTAATAGACAAATCAAAACAGACAAGACGCCTTGTGTTTGAATATCAATATTATTCAATAGCATATGCAGGCAGTCACGAATGCATGCATGTGTTTGGGTTTTCTGACTTACTTGTTGTTGATGACTTCGTTCAGATCGGTTTCAT